>JADRCD010197778.1:0-38689 GCA_019843815.1 Montemys delectorum
TAGAGATTGAGAGAGAGAGAGAGAGAGAGAGAGAGAGAGAGAGAGAGAGAGAGAGCATTTATTGGCGGGCCAGAGGCCTTAACATACATTCCAATCCCTTACCATCCCTCCTGCCAACCCTGATGATCCAGATTCTTCAAATGGAATTAAACATGACAGAGTTTGATGATGTTTAATGAGTTGGGCCATTGCCATCTGACTATCTGCACAAATGACTCTAGAAGGCAGTTGTGGGTTTGTTTGGGGTTTTTTGTTTGTTTTGGGGTTTTGTTTGTTTGTTTATTTGCTTGGTTGGTTGGTTGCTTGGTTGGTTGGTTGGTTGGTTGGTTTTTTGAGGCTGTTCTCAGAGCAGGAAGCACACAGGTTCAAATCCCAACTTAAGTGATTCCTGGCTGTGTGGCCACCAGTGAGTGAGCTCGACTCTCCAGACTCCATATCCTCACCTGTGAAGTAAAATGGCAAGAAGGCCAGAGAAGGGCTTTCTCAACAAAGTGTCCCGCCTCATAAGTCTAAAGACCAGAGTTCAGTCCCAGGGGCCGGATTTAAAAAAACCAAAGACTGAGGTACAGTAGCCCACACTGTGATCCCAGCACTGGGGAACCAGAGACAAGAGGCCTCTGTCATTTGTCAGCCAGCCTCACCCACTTGGTGAGCTCCAGGTCAGTGAAAGATCCTGTCTCAAAACCGTGGTGGTGATGGCTTCACAGAGGGTCTTTCTCTGTGTGTGTCCTCCTCCCAGACAAACGCCTGTCCCCAGCCTCTGATTGTGTCTACTGCTGCCTGCCTGCAGATTGGAAGTTTCTCCACTGCTACCTGTTGTGCTCGGAGTTTGCCCCACCTTTTACCTGGTTAATTGGCAGAGAAAACAAACCGGATAAAGACCCCTAGACTGTGTTACAAGGGCTTTGAAGGCAGAGGTGCATAGAGCTCTGTGTATTCAGAGCTCTGTGCATTCAAGGCCAGCCTGGTCTATATAGCAAGTTTCGGGACAGCCAGGTTTACAAAATGAGACCCTGTCTCAGAAAGGGGAAATAAAAAGAAAAGAAGAAAAAGCAGTTAGTGAAACAAAGAAACAAACAAAACAGCGGTGATGTCTAATGCACAAAACCCAAAGTTGCCCTCTGGCCTCCAAACGCCCTGCCTTCTAAATGCTTTATACCAAGATATACAAAACTCTTTGTTTGTAATAAACGTACCAGTGTTGGTTTTGTTGCTACTAAAATAATAAGAATAAGAACAATACTAGCTGTTCCAGTAAAGGTGAACTGGGTTCCCATACTTCCATTCTCAAGCAATTCCAATCCAAAACTGTCTCTCTTTGCTATAGGATAGTGCTCTTCTTCTTCTTCTTCTCCTTCTTTTTTCTTTTTTAATCCCGGGAGCCTGCCCCAATTATAAAAGGAGATAACTCGACTTCATTTAACTGCAGCCTATGCATTTGAATTTAATTGAACGGGAAATAATTATTCCTGAAGAGCGGAGGTTTTTTGGAGGTTCTGCGAAGCGATGTAAGATATGTATCTTGTTACATCAGACCCGAGTGAATATATTTTTAATAATCAGCATCTACTTACGAAGCTCTGCCCCCTGAAATTTACAGCAGGAAGTGTAGACGGGGCAGACTGGGTAGGGAGTGGGCTGGACTGCCAACTCATTCTTCTTCAAGTGATTTATTTACCGAGGTGAGCCATTTGCAAATTCAATAATAAATCTATTAAGGGGCAGTTAACCTCTATAAACCTTGTTTTAAATAATCAATTGGTGTTTGGGTAACTACAGTGTCTGTCTCATTAGGCGTGCATTAAGTCTTCGAGACATTTAATCGGAGGTGTGACGGAATCAGCCATGAGGTGACAATTAGATGTTCACCATGGGTCCTGGATTCTCCACGGAGCTGGGTCCTTTCTCCTTCTCTGGCTGAGACAGCCCGGGAGCCAACAGACCCTCTTATGCTTGGTTTCCCCTTGTCCACAGTGCCTCTCAAGACAGAGACCCCACACCACCACCTTCCTCCAGAGGGAAAAAGAAAAAGAAGAAATCCACCAGGAAAAAGAGGAGGAGGTAAGGGTCCTGAGGAGAGATGAGACCTCAATGACTCAGACAGGAGAAGAGACAGAAAAGGAGTGATAAGTCTAACTGTGACTCCACCTTGGGTTCAAATCCCTTCTTTACCTCTTAGCTGCCCGTGTGATCTTAGATTTCACCTTTCTGTGGCTTTTCTCCCCCACCCTCTTCTTAAAATGATAGTAATTATGCCAACCTCTTGGGATTTGTGAGAATATGAAGAGAAATGTCTCTGGGTATGGTGCACTCATGTCTGTAATTGTAGCACTTGGGAGTCTGAGGCAGGAGGATTGCTGTGAGTTTGAAGCCAGCCCGAGTTATACGGTGCATTTAGGTCAGCCTGAGCTACAGTGAGACCCTGTATCACAAAAGAGGAAAAGCTGGAGGGGAATGTGGAGGCAGATGACACGGTGTTTAGCAATCACGTATGACCAATTAATAAGAAGCGGTCATTACCCTGGATGTTGAACTGGAGTGGCTTAAGCGTATTGTGTGCACGGGATTGTGCTGAGCACCTTGGTATGACCTTCTTTTCGTTCCTGGCCTCTCTCCGCAAGGGAAACATTATGCCCTTTTCAGAGATGAGAAGACAAAGGCTCCTAGTATGGGATGACAGAATCTGCCTTGGACTTGATTCCTAGGATCCTCTCTTGAGCAGGGGGTAGCATTTCACATGACTACCAGCTCGTGGCTTTTTTAGGCCTCGTGAGTGTCTTGCTAGACACAAGTCTTTTAATGTTTTTATTTTCTAAAATATGTACAGATTCCCTCGTCAACTTCCAGTAAAACCTTGTGTAGAATTCTGGCTGCAAGGGAGCAGGGATCACACCAAATCTCCCGCGCTGTGTTTATAGACGCCTGCAGAGGGCAGCAGAGAGCAATGCCGGACTGCTCGGGCCTGGGCCCCGGGTTTGCGGAGGTTTCTCTCCATCACCTGCTTAGCTTAAGGATGGACCCAGATAGGGCTCAGGGGGAGTGCGGTGACACCCAGTGTCCAAGCCATTGTAAGGTAGGGGATGGACTCAGGGTGAATCGAGTTTCTGGATTTTCGAAGTGTGCAGAACGTAGAGGAGGAAACAGCGCACGCGTGGGGCTCCCCAGTTATTCCGCCAGATGCACTTTCCTAGGCGTTGAGTTGTTCCTCAACCATTTTTCCTCTCTGATATTTTTGTTAAGCCCGCCAGATCTTAGTGTTTTTGTTTTTGTTTTTGTTTTTTAAGGAAATAAATTTAGTTCTTTGAGATTTGAGGTATTCTATATGAAAATATGGACTTCTGGAATCTTCTATGGGAAAGGCGGGTGCTGTGAGAAGTTGGGACTGAACTCTCACACAAAAGCCCAAGCCCCATCTGAGAGGCTGCTGCTTGCTCTCCTCAATCTTCACCACTCCCTACTGTCTGCAACGCAGCCTGCTTCCTACATCCACCCCCTTAGATGGGCTCGTGTTGACCCTGAGCTTCAGCCTCTTGCTAGCCTGCTGGAGACACGCTGTGATTCTCACAGGAGCCTGAGCCTGTAGGTCAGGCTGAGTCCGCACCATGGCCCCAGGGAGAGTAACTGTTTCCCGGGTGTCCCTTGGTGCCTTCACTGATGCTATGACGTCAGGGACACAGGCCTACCCAGGAGATAGCAGAGAACAGACCACGGAATATGGAAGAGGCAGGGTTTTTTAGGAAAGCCACAGATGAGACCAAGAAAACCCTAAGAGGACAGCCATGGGCCCATGCTGTTATAATGAACAAACCTCTTGGAAACAGAGAGAATCTGTTCGAATCTCAGGCCATCCCTGTCTGGGTTGTGTGTCTTTGGGCAGGTCACTTTAGCTCTCTGAATCTTACTTTTTTTTTTTTTTTTTTTTTTTTGGTCTGAAAAAAAGAAAATAGTAACTATGTCTACTTAACTGTAGGGCACATAATATCCAACACAAATGCAAGCTACTGTCAGTATAGGGGTTGGCCCTGTATATGGTCCCCCCAAAAGCTATGGTATTATGAAGAAGGGACCCATGAAAGCCTGTCTTCCTCCACGCAGGTCCCCATCCTACAGCCCATCACCAGTCAAGAAGAAGAAGAAGAAAAGCTCCAAGAAACATAAGCGACACAGGTACTGTCTGTCCTTCCTCCTCTGCAGACAGGGATGTCCTAGGTGTGGTAAGGGTCAGGGGCCCAAAGGTCACCGGAAGAACCTCAGGTCATCTCTGCAGCACGCTCGCTTTATCTGTGTTTTATCCCTGCCATCAGCATGAGTTGTGAGGAGGAACAGAGATCCATTAAAGCTAACTAGGACCAGAAAGCAGAGCTCGGCAGAACTCAGGAGGGTTTGGGGATCAGCCAGGCCTAGAAGAGAGGCTGTGAATAAGGAATGGAAAGCTGAGGGTATCCAGGCAGTTCCTGGTCCTTGGGAGTGGGTGGTGCGTTCTGCATGATGTCTGCCACATCACAGGCCATGGGTGGTGCATTCTGTGTGATGTCTGCTACATCACAGGCCAAGCCAGAAGCAGCAATAATGCCTTGGTCATTATTTCAAAATCCAGTTGTGTCCTAGAGGTAGGGTCATGTTGAAGAACAGGACATCCAGGGATCCCCACCTTGGGAGGGAAATGGGGAATCATGGGATTTGGACTCTCAGTCCTGGTGTTTACTATACACACACATGCATACACATATGCATATACAATGTCCATACACACATGCACATACATACTTAAACACACTCAAGTGTGTGTGTGTGCACACATATACACATAAACACATGTGCATGCACACATGCACACACATACTTAAACATAATTGAGTGTATGTACACACACACAGACAGACAGACACATACATTCATGCACACATGCACACATATACTTAAACACACCTGAGTGCTCACATGCATGCATGCATGCACGCACACACACACACACACACACACACACACACACACACACACACAGAGTCAAATGCACATATATGTTTACAGAGAAGAAAAAGACTGGAATCCAGCAAAGCCAATGGGCCCATCCAACATGTTATAATTGAGAATTTTTGCAATACAAAACTTCCATGGTACTTTTCTTATAAAAAGAAAATCACGTTCATGGACTCCTTGCCATGGGCCACCCCCAATGGCTCAGAGGAACCTTGTGTCCGTGGGGCGGTCAGCCTGCTCTACCCTACACATGCCCTGAGCCTTTGCAGTTGGCTGTGGATTTTAGAGAACGAACAGCATGGGATTTACTCTAGTTTATTCACATCTCCCGATGCCCCTATAAGGTTTAATTGTGTGCAATGATCAGAGGTCATTTTGGTTTTCCTCATCTTCAAAATAGCACAAAATCAGAGTTTTCTCAGTCCGGGGGTGGGTCACATCTCACCCCTGTTGCTAGAATGTCCTCAAACTCGGTTTGGTCCCACTGGCCACATCCACCACCCGTCCATAGTTTCCAGTTAAGCTGAGATTGTGGGTGATTGGTGGCATGCGGTTCATTTACAGTCATAAGTCATTCCCAACACACAGCCTGAGGCTAAGGCGAGGGCCTTCCCTTAAGTATAGACAGATGCTGTCACCTGCCTGTGCTGAGCAGCTGGTGCCAGTGTCAGGGACTTTCCCACACCCGGATGCTGAAAGCCAGTTGGCTTCTCACTTAAGGGCTGTAATCCAGCCACATATGAGGCCAATGTAAGAAGGTCACAAGTTCAAGGCCAGTCTGGTCAATTTAGTGAGACTCTGGAGAGAGAGAAGGATGGGGAGAGATGAGAATGAATACTCTGACCCACCCTAAAGCCCCTTCTTGGGCGCTCCCCAACTCCAGCCCATCTTTTCCGAGTCCATGTTTGTAAAATGTTTGGTTAATGACGGTTGATGATCTTGGAGGTGATAGTGAACTTAGGAGACACGTTGAGCCTTTCCTTCCCTTAATATCAGAGTTTGAGATCTTTTTAAACACTTCACTTTCACCTTGACTTACACTCAAGATTCTGAGCCCCAAAACAAAACAGTGGGCAAAATCCAGCTGCCACTCTCAAATTGTTCCCAACCACTGTGTCAATGGTGACTCTTGAGTAGAAGACCTACACCCCACTAAGGATGAGCCACTGGACTCAGAACCTGCTGCAAACTGCTGTGGGAAGGGCAGTAGAAGGGAAACCTGGGGGAGGGAGAAACACAGAGGTGACCAGACAATGAGTTTTGAACCTCACTGCCCTCCATAGTGTGTGGCAGGATGTACAGCAGGAGAAAGATGAGGGAGGGGGAGGATCAGGAGGAGGAGGGAGAAGATAAAGAGGAGGGACAGGGAGGGGCAGGGGGAGGAGGGAGGGGAAGAGGAAGAAGAGGGGGAAGAGCAGGAGGAAGGGAAGAGGGAAGAGCAGGGGAGGAGAGAGGAGTGAGGGAGAGGAGGAGAAGGAAAAGAGGAAGGAGAAGGGGGAGGATGGAGGGGTAGGAGAAAGATGGAGAGGAGGAAGAGGGGGAGGAGCAACAGGAGGAGGAAGAGTAGAATGAGGAAAAGGGGAAATCTATAATTAAAGAGAAGGATGGGAGGACTAGGGAACAATGCACACTTTCCCATGCCCTCCTGGTCCAACTGTATCCTGGAGAAGCTTGCTGGCATTTTTTTTATGAGCATTAACTGGAAGCTGAGTATATAAGGCAACATTTCCCAGGGGGCTTCATGTTTTTCAAAACCTGATAGGGAGGAGGTTTGGCAAGGACTTCTGATTCCCACAAACTCCATCACACTAAAGTGTCATCCCGGAAGAGATACTCACCCGTGATTATTCTCTCCTCCCTCCCCCCTTCCTTCTGTCTTTCCTTCCCCGCTCTTTACTTTGAATCAGGTCTTTCTCCAAGAAGAGGAGACACAGGTAAGACTCGTGTTGCTTTTGGTTGCATGTTCAGCCTTCTGAGCTCTGTGGGCTCTGGATGGCTGCCAGGGTGGGCTCCCAGCTTCCATCACAGTGTTCCCAGTGGGTTTCATGGGTCTCAGTTCCCTTAGCAATGAGAGCCCTTTATTGATTGTCCAGATCATTTATAGCCAGCTCTGAACTTCCATGGGCTTCTGTATTGCTCTTGGACCAAGCTCTACCCAGACATTGAAAGTCAAGGCCCATAGGAGACACAAGCCCCATTATCCATCGTAACTTCCTTACATTGTAGAGCAGTGGGCATGCTTATGGTTCCCATTTGATAGATGGAGAAACTAAGACTAAGACGAAAGAGGCCAGGACCATGGCCAAAATTCAAAGCCAAATATGTCAGAGAGGAGATGTATACAGGCAAGTGATGGAGTCGCTTGTCTGATGTCACATGAGCAGCAAAGGCAGAACTCAAGTTTGGTGTGGTACCTCTAGATGAAATTAATGCACACGCACCCTTCCATGACCTCAGTAGGCAACAATAAGGTCCAGTGAACATGTGAAGCCAGTCTGGCTTGAGCTAGCAGGCTCACTTTCCCAGGCTTCTGGTCTACACTGGGACCCTGGCTTGTCTCATTCTGTCTACACTCCAGGGCTCTGGTATTTAACTATTCGTGAGCAGAATGTTTCATAATCTACCAAAACCCATCTGCCTTTGCCTATCTCTGTGGCTGTTCTATTCCCTCATAACCTTATTGATCAGCAGTCACAGGAAACCATGGTCTGGGCCACACTCCAGCTCAGCTGTTTGCTCCTGCCCAAGTGTCTCAGCCCATCAGACGTTTAAATTCTACATCTCTAAAATGAGTTCTTACAAACCGTGCCCCCACCTATAGGTAGTGGGAACGAGAGAGTGAGATTTTTCACAACAGAGTGTTTAGCACAGAGCCTGATGTATACTATGCTCTCAGCATGGCAGATGCTGCTGCTGTGGCCTTCGTGACCATCACTGTGATTAGCTTACCAGAGTGAACTCATCCTCCTCTGGCACCCTGTTCTCAGCATAAGGGCATGAGCCAGGAACCCTGGCCCAACTCACTTTGTAAAGATGCTGGCATTTGAACAACCTGCCTGTGTTTAATCTTGAACTGTGTTTGGTGCTTTAGTTTGTTTTTATCTCTCAATTAACTGGCTGTTTCTCATTTAGTTCCTGTAGCCCTAAAAGCAAAAGACGGGAAGAGAAGAGGCACAAAAAACAGTGAGTACCCAGACACCCCTGGAGCACACTGTGAAGTTTGAGGAAGCAGAAGCCTGGCCTCTCCTCCTCAGCTGGACTGTTAGCCACATAATAAACAGGGAAAGGGAGGGAAGGAATGGTGGCTGGGAGGGAGGATGGAAGAAACAGAAAGGGAGGGAGTGGGCTTTATGCTCACTTGAAAGTAAAGGTTGGGGTATGCATGGATAGACAGACTGCATAGGATATGTGGGCGTGTGCATGTGTTCTTGTACACTTGGGATGCACAGTGTATGTGTTTATGTCTGAAGTGCTCATCATATGTGTAACATGTATGTATACCGTGTATCTATTTGTATGTAGCTAGTGTGAACAGAGTATGCACATCATTTATAAATGTCTATATATTTTTACACCATGCAAACATCTGTGCCCATGGTATGCACAGTGCATGTAACACGGTGCATGTGTGCATGGGATCTAGCTGTGTGCACATGAATGCATTTGTGTGCCTGTGTGTATGAGCATGGCAGCAAACAGCATTCACATGGGTGTACTGTGGGCCCATGTGTATGAATTCTGTTCATTCTGCATGAACACTGTATGTCTGTGCATTCTATGTAGGTTGTGTGTGTGGCAATCTTAGCTGTGCACATGTCTGTGTAGGTGTGTGCATGGATTGTGGGGTGTGATTTTGTGTGTGTGTGTGTGTGTGTGTGTACAACCATCTACACCTATACTCTGATGCTAGTTTACATACTCTGGCTTACAGTACATCGCACCCTGTGCATCCTGAGTCTCAGGCCCAGCTGTTTCACAGTTTATAGCTGGTAGTAGAAATTCAAATAAGCCAGCGCTGCCTGTGGAGTTCAGCTCCCCATCAAATTAAAAGTAAATTTGGTTACACCCTGTAAATGTTAGTGCAATGTGTTTTCCAATCAACTAATATTTTATCTCCCGCCAAGAAGCATCTAAAGAGAGGATCAAAGAGTACAGAATGAAAGGAGACAGCTTCTGAAGAGGGAGAAAGAGGCAGGGCATGGGGGGGGGGGAGGGGAGCGCTCAGCGTGGCTGCCTCAAAGGCTCCCTTCATTCAAGGTCACCACAGAGGAGGGGTTTTCAGTCAGTACCACACAAACATGGACCATGCTCCAGAAGGAAAGAGGAGAGACTCCAGTCAGGTCAGGGAAGAACCTCCCCATTGGCCAGTTCGTTTAAATGAAGTCATCAAGAG
Organism: Montemys delectorum; assembly: GCA_019843815.1. Lineage (NCBI taxonomy): Eukaryota > Metazoa > Chordata > Mammalia > Rodentia > Muridae > Montemys > Montemys delectorum. The sequence goes on from JADRCD010197778.1 coordinate 9,374, forward strand.
AAACATTAAACACACGACTCCCCCATCTGCCATCCCCTAAATAGATCCTATTATCATCCCACTATGAGGATGAAGAAACAGGGTCGCTGGAGACAGTGGCCTGTGTGTGTTGTAGTTTGGCTCTGGGGTTCTCACTCTCGGCACATCACATGTTCCCAGGTACCAGTAGCCCTGGGCAGGACAACCTCAAGAGCCCTGGGAGGGATAATGGCGGTGTTGAGGTTGTCACTCGCTCCGGTGTGAAAACCTAGGGGAGCTCCAGCAATGGCTGATAGTTCATCATCAAAAAGCAGCACAAAGCACACGAGGCAGGCCAGTGAGCAAGGATCCCAGGGGCCTCCAGGAAGCCATGAGCTATTCTTACCAAGCTGACAGAATTGGCTTCCTTTCTTCCTACTTGCCTTAGTGAGACCCTGGCACGTGGCACAGGAGAGTAGTGGGGGGATGCAAGCTTGGGACACCATGAGAGAATGGGGCTTGATGGTGAGGGTGGCTTCCTGCTAGAGGGAGGCTACATGCTAGAAACATAGTTTCAACTCTCTGGAATCAGTTTCCTCACTGATGACCCAGTCACTCAGAGCGCCAAGCCACCATGGGACTCCGTGGAACTAGAGAGAGGAGTCAGAGAGGAGCCCTGTTCATCCATTGTTAAACAAAAATCCATTGGGGTAGGTGTTGGAGTCGAGGGATGCTTAGAACATAATGCCTGGGCCTGAAGGATGTGTTAGATATGGGTGACCTGAAGTCATTGCCATCTTCCTCCAGAAGGTCTCTTGAGCCAGAAAAAACAAGCCTAGTTACAAGTCCATTGTTACTTGAATCTGGCAGGTCAGTACAGAGTCCGATGGCTAAGCCAGACAGAGAGTCAGGCAGGGCCAGCTCCTGCAGGAGGTAGGGGTTCAAGACCAGAGTCTGGGCAGAGGGAGCATAAAGGCAGTGAGGAAGTTTTAAGCAGGGAAGTGATTCAGCCTGAAAGTTGTATCCAAAAAATCCAGTTCCTTTGCTGAGACAAACAAGCAGATTCCTAAGCCACAGACATTGCACATGCCCTTCATTTTGTGTTGCCTTCATTGTTTTGTAGAGAAGGTCTTACTCTGTAGCCCAGGCAAACCTTGAACTATATAGTTCCATGTAGCCTCTAACTCATGGTGATCCTCCTGCCTCAGCTTTCCAAGTACTAGGATTCAGTGTGTGAATCCTCAAACATCTGATTTCCTTGTTCATTCTCAGGCAGATTGAGACCCATACTTGGGAGTGCTTGAAGTGAGGCAGGGTGATCCTGTTGTTAACAGTGGGGTGATGACTCTAGATGCTGATGGTGGCAGCCTGTGTTGATGGGCTCCTAACTCCATGTTAGGAACCTGGAGTTCACATGCTGGGTCGAAGGTCACAAGCTGGCAGCTGAAAGGCCCAGTAGACTCTACAAAAGAGTTTCGTGTGTATAAGGTTACCTTTTTTTTTTTAAAGGAATATCTCTGTAAACAGGGGGATATTTTACATTAAAGAGTCTACACTTGTTTCTCTATGTGCTGGAAACATCCTAGGGTCTGGCAAGCAGAAGTCTAGAAGCTCAACAGACTCTTTCACTTCAGCCCAGGCTACTGATCAGTATTTTTCTAGAACATGGTTAACCTTTGGTACTGACCCTGAGAAGAGGCAGGGGAGACTTGGGGGTAACTTCCTGCCTGGGGTGTCATTTGTACCAGGACAGCTTGTAGCATGAGGACAAGTCTCATTAACCATCACCCACATTTTCCACAAAGGCTCTTTCTGCTTCCCTGTGCTCAGCATGATTGGGCAGAGACTGCCCCCTCCCAAAAAAAATGCCAGCAGGAAGCTGGGGCTAGGAAGCTGGGAGATGTGTCCCTTTAGGAGCGACTTACACTTCTCATGTATGAGTTCTACACAAAACTGAGACCTCCCCAACCCTGACTATAACAGGTGTCACTGTGACTTGACATAGAGAATTGGGGTGAGTGGCAGGTGGTATGGGGAAGCACAAAGTGACAGAGGCAATATTTATTACAAGATCAAAATCAATGCCTCACTCCTCCACACCCCCCTCTCTCTTCACCCCAAGATCTCGAAGCCGGAAGTCTCACCGACATAGACATCACCGATGCCCCTCAAGGTCCCAGAGTTCGGAACTGCGTTCCCCCAGCTGCGAGAGCAGGTAACCTCTTTGTCCCTGCCCCTCATTGGCAAGCCACGAGGATGATTGATGCAGCTTCTGTCCCACACTGAGTAGTTCCTAACCCTAACCCTAACCCCTAACCCTAACCCCTAACCCTAACCCTAATTCTAACCCCTAAACCTAAGCCTAAGTCTAACCCCTAACCCTGTCTTAGGGTTTTACTGCTGTGAACAGACACCATGACCAATGCAACTCTTATAAGGACAACATTTAATTGCAGCTGGCTTACAGGTTCAGAGGTGCAGTCCATTATCATCCAGGCAGGCGTGATGCAGGAGGAGCTGAGAATTCTATGTCTTGATCAGAAGGCAAACAGAAATAATTCTTACACACACAGACATACCCAGGGACAAAATCATACAAACATACAGAAACTTACTCTGATACTCTTGGATGACATGTTGCTTGCCCAACCATTTTTCCTCTATGCTCACTTCAGAAAGCCTTCAGATATCTCTTTCTTGATCCCCAGGCACCGAGGTCGGTCTCCTGAGGAAGGGCGGAAATCCCGCCGAACATACTCCCGCCGCTGCTCCACGAACCACTGCAAGGTCAGCCCAGAGGCCCGATCCAGCCACCTGCCCAGCCAGCCCCTCCAGAGCCTCGGCTTCCTGTCAGCCAGGGGTGTAGTAAGTATTGCGCACAACCCCTCTGCCAGCCTTGCCATGGCTCTTGTGGGAGGTGGAGGTCCAAGTTCAGGGCAGTGTGTGATATCTTTTAATTCAGTTTTGGGTAAAGTTCCCCACTGGCTCCAGACCTCATTATTGACTCACCAGATGGTCATTCACCAGCCTTTGACAGCACTTGGCTTGGGGACTCGGGAGGCAGGGGAAGGAAAACTAAAATACCTAGATTTGTATTTCAGGGTGGGTGTTGAAACACAGGTACTGGCCTCTGGGTGACATGTGTGAGATGCATTTAGGTTTCTTGGGGTCGGGCAGGAGAAAGGAGCCTTTGACATTGGGAAGACACTGTGGCTTCTATTTACAATCTACATTTCTCACGCCAGCTGGCTGGCAGCATCGGTTGACAGCTAGAATCTGATTCCTCCTGGTAATGCGAGCTTGCAGCACTTGACCTGCGTCTTCTTACGTGTTCACACACAGAATCTCAGGTGTTGAGAGCTAAGCTGTTATCACTTATCCCTTCCACAGACGGAGCAGAAACATCAACATTCATCGAGGTTAGGAACTGGGGCAAAGTCACAGAATGAGACAATGCTGAATCCAACTTAGTGAGCCAGCAGTGAATAAAAGCATAAAGGTCAACAAGAAGTAATTGTTGTGAACTGCAAACACCAATTCTTTAGTATGGGATGGATCTGAATTGAAGGCCCAGCCTCACCCTAGCTATTTGGCTTCGGGCAAGCTGTATCACCTCAGTTTTCTCACCGGGTAAACTGATCCCATCTTAGGCGATGGGATCTCTTTGGTAAGAGGAAGTATGTGAGAAAGCCTTTTGTGGACTCTAACGGGACACAGAGACAAACAGGGTGAGAGTCAGCCTTGACATAGCACAAGGTTGTAGCCAGCAACCCTGAAGGTGTCTGTCTTCCAGATCCATGAGAACTTGGATGTTCAGGGAGGTGTTCCCTTTAAAAAGGGGCAGAGGTGGAAGCAAAGAGGAGTTCAGGGGTGCTTGTGGGAAGATCACTGTTAAAGTTGATAATAAGCAACACTGTGGCCTGGTGGAAACAAGAGGTATTTGCAGTGCATTCTGGGAAACTTTTCTTCACATCAAGGTACCTTGTGTCACTGGGTCTAATTTTACTCAGTCTTCTGTATGGCTGGCAGTACTCTGCCTAAGTACCTCCTTTTCAAGATGTCTGTGAATACTTAGAGCATGTAGGTGTCCAGTCTCCACCAGCACTCTCTCATCTCTAAATGCCCTAAATCCCATGTGCTGCAGTAACTACAGTGGCCAAGCTTTGAGTCTTTACTAATCAGTTAACCCACCAACCTCCACAAGCCTCAGCTTTCTCAGCTGGGAAATGGGTATAATTATTTAACCTATAGAGAAAGTATAAATAAACTTGAATGATGAGCAGTAAGAGACAGATCAATGTTCCTAAGTGAGCTATGGCTCTTGAGACGCCCATGTGCTTGTGCCTGTGGTAGAGTACCTAGTAGCCCCAACTGACCTTAGCTACAATGTGCCAGTGGCAAAACCAGATTTATACTTTCTCACCTATCTGGAATGGTTTCCTAAGAAGCTCACATGTGTGAAGATGCTGCCAAAAACTGTCTTTCCTTGATCACCAGTGATGTTATCAGACTGGCTCTTGACAGTTTCTTTTCTAGAACACAGGTTCTTGGTGGCTGCTCCATGTATCCCAAGAGCTTCCATGTCCCCCCAGGAGCCTCCATATCTCCCAGGAGTCCAACCCCTGTCAGAAGAACCAAATGCCAGGCTTCATCTTTATATGCAAGGAAGAGGCCTTAAGAGCTCACCTCTTTCCCAACAACTTGGTTGTGAAGGAGAGGCATAAGAGAGTAATTATGGCTTTGGCAAGGTGGGGTTGTTAAAAAACAAAACAGGGCATTATGATTGTGCAACCATATACACACACAAACCTAAACACACACATACACACACACACACACACACACACACACACACACACAAATGCATGAATGTATACATGCACACATATATTCAGTGTCTTTTTCAAAAGATAATCATTTAGCCCAGTGCTTGGTCTAGGGACAAAACTTCTAGATTCCTGCTGTGGAACCTTGAGCTAGTCACATTACCTCTCTGTGGCTCTGTTTCCTCAAATTCTGAAAAACATGACAACTGATGAGACCTAGTTCATAAGCTTGTCATGGGGTCACCATAATTAGCTGTGAGTAAACATTTTAGAATGCAATTGGTGAGAGGCAAATGCTATACAATGTTTGTTGGTGATGCCAACAATATCATGGGTACAACCACAAGGGAGGTAGAGGCATTATCAGAGGTCATAGAAATAACGAAAGTGTACTTCCCAGCTTGGGTAAGCCAATGGGTAAACTGGAACAAGAATCAGAATCCTGCTTCTTACAGGATTACCTTTCCATCATAAATACTAGTTAGCTCCAATATAGCTGCATTCACTCTATCTGAGGTTATCTGGCTCCTGGGAGTATTAAATATATTCCAAAATCTGATTCGATGTTCCCTTTGTGTTTGTCCCTTTTGTCTTCTCCATTACAAAGGCAGAAATGAGAGTAGATTCCAGGTACATCCCAGGTATCCCAAGAGTTCCAGCCCCAAGATCTTTCTCTATTAGATAGAACAGTAGGGCCGTCTGCATGGAATCACCTACCAACCACTTCGTCACATCTATCCACGTCTGCTGAGCATCTATCTATAAAGGGTTAGGCTTGGTTTCTGCTCCGGATATCTGATGAATGGGGAAGAAAGCCTGTGCCTGCTAAGAAAGAACAAAGATAAGGTGACAACAGGAAAGGGTCAAGCGTGACAAAGGATGGATGTTGAGATGAGGCAGAAGGTTGGCTGACAGGAAGAGGCATTAGGATTGGGGCAGATAGAAAATGAAAATTCAGAAAACTATGAGCAGGATTTAGCCAAGGAGAAGGAAAATGGAAGTTTAATAAGTTCTGAGAGCCTCCTTTGCCACACCCCCAATGTTCCATGCGTGTGCGCAGAGCTCTTTTGAAAACAGTAAGAGCAGGTGCATGAAAGGAAATTGTTTGCATCTATGCCTGTGCAAATGAAGGCCTTGACTCTGAACTGGATCTCAGATGGTTAAAGGTGACCAGAGGCTGTCTTGCTTGGTCACTGAGCATCTCAAGAACCCAGCAGTCAGTTTAATTAGAGCAGGAAGGTGGCTGTGGCCACCATTCCTTCCTGTGCTTGTTAGAACAGTCAAATGATTGCACACGGATTGGTAAGTTATCTTGCTGCCTCATCCCATCCCCCACCAGCCAATTATCCCTCCCCTGACACTTTCTTTACACTCCCCTGACAGTACAATACAATAGCTAATCCCTTTCGGTGTCGGTGTCGAGTCTGCCTTCTAATGGGGCACACTTAACAGTCGGTGACTATTCAGTGTCACTCTCAGCGGCCGTGGGAGCAAGCACACTATGTGGTGGAGGTGCTACACTCCGTGTCTTGATGTCTGAGAGGGATTTATAAGAGGTTATTTGAGCTGGGCACTGAAGGATGGGTGGGATTTATAGATTTGAAATAACTCATGTAGAGAGGGAAATGGAAATACCATATATGGCAAGCACCACCACATAATTTGCATAGTTATTCCCCCTGCCCTCCCCTCCCTGTTTCTTAAAGGTATGCATCATTATCATTCCTATTTTGCAGGTGGAGAAAGTGAGGCTCTGGGAACACAATGACCTAGGAAGGAAACACAATTGGGAGGGAAGAGAGACAGCAGAGGGTAGACAGGGCATCATCGGAGATGCTGGTGGCCCCAGGTGCTTAGCGGAAGCCTTTCTATTTCTGTTGTGTGGTCTTTCTCCATCAAACCTCTTATAACTGCAGAAGGAATCTAGAAAAAGGAGTGAATCTGGACCAAGGAGAAGCCAAGCCACCTCTCCCCCACTCCTTGTACTATAACTAGGGCCAAAGGCAGTCTTATATCATTTATGGGCCACATGTTCCACAGATACCAACAGATGAAAGGAAAAAGCAGAGTCTATCAACAGTTTCATGTGCTTCCTAAAGAGTGTCTGTGATCAAAATGTAGGCTTTGGAGCAGATCTGAGTTCTGGAGTCCCTGACCTTGTCTTCCAGTAACATCTTGGGTGACACCACTAACTAATGTTCTCTAAGGGCCTACTATGTACTGGATGCTAGCATCAATGGCTGACATGGGACACTGTGTTTTTACTAAAGTTCTTCAACAGGCACAGCACGTCCTCCATAGAATAAGGATGCGACAAGCTCCTCATTGTGGAAACTCAGATCTGAAGCTAGAGAGTCTGGTCAGGAGAGCCGTGTGCTTATCCATGTAGATGTCATCATCTGTACCTTGGGATAATTTTCCTAACCTATTTGCATGGTCGATATGATGACGGTGTGAGACAAGGTATCTATCCATTCACTTACTAAAATATGCATTACGATCAGGAGAGGCAGCTCAATCACTTACCCCAAACCTAGGTTTGGGTCTCCAGGACCCATATAAAAGCCAAGCACAATGGTGTGCACCTGTGACCACAAAACAGGGAGAGGAGGAAGAGACAATAGGGTCAATGGGGCATCTTGCAAGACAGTCTAGCTAGCCTGCTGACCTCCAGGTTCATTGAGAGACCCTATCTCAAAAAAAAAATAATCAATTAACTAATAAGGTAGAGATTGATGATTAAGGGGGATACCTGACATTGACTTCTAGCCTCCACATCCATGCCATGAACATGTACACAAATATATAAACAACAATAACAAAGCAGCAACTATGCAGTCCTGCCATGCGCCAGGCATCTGTTGTACGAAAACTCATGTCAAGGCTTGGAATCTGACATCACACACATGGTGGCTGCTAACATGATTTATTGCCACAGAAGTCGAACTCACTCCCAATGAACCCAGCAATGCCCTCTGTCTTCAGAATCCGCTGGTGCACCTGACAGCAACCGTTAGGGAAAGATGGGGTGAAAACGTGCCTTCTGCTCTATAGAACGAGAAGCCTTGGTACCCAAGTCCTTCACTGCAGTGGGGAGGAGACATAGTCCAGAATAGGGAGGGAGGTGACACTTGGGGACATGGGGATCAGAAATGGCACAGCGTAGTCTTTGCCATGTAAGAAAAGAAGAAACAACCATCTTTATTTTTTCTTTTTTATCAGCTGAGAGACATTTCACCAACAGAAGAGGTAGAAAAACACATTACCTTGGAGAATAAAATAAGATGCAACTTTATTTATTTATTCCCAAGTTTATATAGAGGACTTGGGAAGCTGGTAGACAGGGGGACTTGGGTGAGGCTTCTGAGAAAGGGGGAGCTGGGAGTGGTCATTCCTTTCAGGGTCCTCCTGAAAGAGAAGTGGCACAGAGACCAGCTACTTCCCCCTACCCAATGTCAGACACACTGCAGGGCCTGGAGCTGTCTCAGTCCTAGGAACTCTATCTTCTCTTTATCCTCAGAAAATCAGTCTCTCCCCATCTAGCTTCCTCTTCACCTCCCCTGCTTCCCAGATGAATTTCATCAGGTCACCAAGTCTATTCTTTTGCTGTGTTCCTAATTAGTGTCAAAGAAAGAGGAATGTCACCCAGGAAAACAGCCCCACTGTCTTAGAGAAACAAAGGGATTGGTTTCTTAAGGAATGAACAGGATCCTCTAGCTACAGACTCTCTGCCTTGTAGCATGTGAGCTTTCCTGGCTCCCCATATGGCAGGGAAGCAAGAAGAAATTTATAGCTGCTTCTCTCCATGGGGCCATTTGAAGCCCCGTAAATGGACTTGTTCAGTTTAATTGAAATTCTCTTCTTGATTGTATTTTTGTAACCTATTAGACCGAGCTGCCTCTTGATCTCGGAATCCAGCCGAAATTAAATTTTGAAGTGTAAGTGAGAGGTTGCCTTTCCCCCTCTCCATTCTTGATTAAATAATGATCTGAAACAAAAACAATAAATAGCTGTGCCGGCTCCCCTGGAGGGCTGAAGTATTCCCAGAGAAACTCTGGGGAGCAGGAGCTCCTGGTGAGGGGATTTAATTAATTATTAGAAAACCCCCAAGTGTTAACATTGAGTGTGTTAAGAAACATGGAGATGAAGTGAGCTCCTGACTCCTAAGCTGAAAGGAAGGAAAGAATTTGGAAGGTTTATGTCATCATGACTGATGGAAAGGATAAAGGGGAGACATTTGTTAGCCTCTCCCTGCAGTGGCCGTGAAATCACGAAAAGCAATTCGTCCTAATAAGGAGAACGAGTAAGGGCTGGAGAGGTGGCTCAGTTAGTAGAGTGCCTGCCATACAGGCGTGAGGTCCCAAGTTTGATAGCCAATACCCACATGAAAAACTGGGTGCTGCAGTACCTTCCTGTGACCCCAGCACTGAGGAGGTAGCAACAAGAGAAACCCTGGGCTTGCTGCTCAGTCAGTGTGGCTAAACTGATGTTCTAGGTCCAGTGAGAGACCCTGCCTCCAAACTAAGGTGGGAAGCGATTGAGGAAGACTCCCACTGTTGACCTCTGAGTTCAAGCATCACATACATATACACAAACAGTATATGTACAGTAAATGAGGTAGCTGAGGTTACCTCGTATGACCCAGAGTCACTGCGGAGTCTGACTGTGGCTTAGTGTCTCTGGTCTCCTGGTTCCTTTGATGGGCAACAGTCCAACAAGGGTTTGAAAGGTTGAGATGAGAGTGAAGCCTGATATATGTCCTAGCTCTAAAAGGGAGAAAGGAGACAGAGCAGGGGTCCTGTGTTCATCTTTCTTCTGAGGCTTTTGGGCTTTTAGAGCAGAAGGTCTCAAATATCTCAAGGGCCCCAACCACTAGTGTATGTAAATAGCACTGACCCTAAGGAACCAGGGCACTGTAGTCATTGCTCGAAAGCTGAGCATTTCCAGGGGATATGGGCCCAGATCTAATTGTCCAATAAAAACCAGAAGTGGGGTTGTTGTGTGAACCTTCACTGTTCAACATAAATTGAAAGTCCATTCACATTTATTTTCAAACATGCTAAATGGGCTAAAGAAAGCCTAGCTGTGACACAGTGCAATTTGGCCTGATCGGTCTCCATGATCAACTTGATACATTGAAGCAAACACTTTCCACGCATTCCCGTCCTTCTCCCTAATTCAGGGCGCACAGCTGACTCCCAGCTTCCAGATGGTATCCTCTGCTTGCCAGGGCCCACTTTGCTTGCCTGTGTCACAGTCTGAACACAGAAGGGAATTGGCATCTCTTAGGGACAGTCTTTCCCATGAGTATTGAATGGTTGCTGCATAAGTCCCCAGTCCACTCCCTCTTGGGTTAATGTTAAGTCTGCGATATATATTCTACACAAATTCCCAAAGACCACTTTGGGATTGGGGCCCACTGCCCACTGTGTATTAACCGTAGACTTTTTACAGGCTCTTGCTCATCTGATTCTCTTTCTTTCTTCCCTACAAGGTTTTCTTTCATCTCTCAAAATAAATGATTAGCCCTCAAATTCTTCCCTCAATTCTTGGGGTTCCAGGTTAGATAAGACTATCTTACTTGGTAATTGGCCAACTCGTGGGCTCAGAGTTTTTGTTTGTTTGATTGATTGGTTGGTTGATTGGTTTTGTTTTGTTTTGTTTTGTTTTTGCTATTCGCCACAGATCAGCTTTTATGAAGACAGAACAGGAAGAATTAAGGTTGAGGTGGAGGATGAGCTGAGGGCCCTAGTATAAGGGTTCTGGGGATCCTGGGCACTAGGGGGACATTATTACTGGGTGATGATGAATCTGTGAGAGACTGGGGGCCATGGTATAGGCAATTATGTATGATCAGAGAGTCACTATATATGTAAACATCCCTACCAGATGAAGAGCTCATCAAAGATGAATTTTAAGTGGGCTATTAGCTCAACCATGTACCAACAATGCAAAAATAGGAGCCATCCAATCATGATGATGTTGAGCAAGGAGTGCTTGTATCTTGAGTGGCATGGGGGGATATCTGGTTATGGAGATGTTCAGAGATGAGAGGACAAAGGCTAGAGGACAGACAGACTCCGTTGTCACTCATCACAACCTGCAGTCTCCCAGTTCCACCCACTCCCACTCCAGTACTAGCTCTGCCTTTGGCTGTTCTCACTGTGACTTCAAGCCCTCTTTTCCAGAGTGAACTCAACACTCTGAAAAGATGGAGTCTGGGGCTGGGGGCTTCTTAAAGAGTACAGATGCCCCTCAGTGACAGATTTACTTATACCTGAAAGGGTACAGTCCACCAAGACCTATAGATGTAAAACGGGACAGTGTCCCTGTAAACTAAGACTAGGAATGTCTTTAGATGACTCCTTTCTCCCTGGCACAATATCCTGTAACAGGACAAATAGGTGGGGTGTCTGCCAAAATGGGGCATTTGATGATGCAGGCAATGTCCTAAGAAGCAAATGAGAAGTGAGACTCCACTCACCAAGCCCTCGTGAGCTGGCCTGCTTTAAGTCCAGAGTCTGGCTCAAAAAGATGACTTTAATTTTTTCCTTAGTCTGAGGGACATAGCCAAAATGGAAGCTAGCAACTGTTTGTATACAAGTTTCCAGGTTCGGTCGGTGCCTCTTTCGACCAGATCTTTCAAAGTAGCAGAGCAAACAAAAGACTGAGAGGGGTCATGGTAGCTTGTCTCCTGCGGAAGGCTCTCTATGCCTCAAAATCCTTATCGGAGAGCTGCAGAGCATGATGGGAAGGTCTTGGCAGGAACGTGTAGGCAGAGCCTCTGCGCTTCTCTTGCAGCCCCGGGTCAGGGAGGAATCAGGAGAGAAACACCCAGGGGAAGTCCCTCTTTCTGCCGTGGTCCAGACTTAATCCTGGGCCCCCAAGGTTCTCTCTGGCTTAGCACATGCAGCCTTACGTTGGCTTCAAAACCCCTGGACTTTTATGGAGCTGTTTTTATTATAATAGAAATCAGTTCAGTTCTCTAAAGCTGGTAACTTTCTGAGCAGATTTCACCATTGCTTGGTCACACAGGCACCTCTACCAAAGACTGAGTCCCTGAGGCTCCGTAGGGACCATGGGGGAGCTTAGCATCATTTGTTGAGCAGCTACCTTGAACCAGGCTAGAGGGTCCTGCTGTACAACATTGCACCAGACAGGGCCCCTGTCCTCAACAAGCAGGCAAAGAGACAGTCAAATAAGTCCCTAGGTCTTCTGAGTAACAAGACATTTAATCTAGAGCTAGTAGTTGGACGAATGAATTAATAACAGAATGTTGTACTGGTTTGGCCTAAGTGATCAGAGAATGTGATGGGTGGGAGAGAAGGGAAGACTATCTCCTTCCGAGGGGACAGGATATGCAAATGACCTGGGGATTGGGGTGTGGCCTGTGTTAAGAAAACTTGGTACTTAGTGTGAACTGTGGGAGGCTACTCAGGGAAGCATGAGCCAGTAATAGGTGAGGATCACGGGTTGGTTTATGAAGTAGGTGAAGGAGATTTGTAAAGAACGCTGTAATTCATGTCAACCAAAGGAATAGGACTGTTCGGCAAGTAGGAGAGGCCAGTATGTTTGTGCACCCTGGCGTTCTTGCCCAATGAAAGCATCCCAGTAGGACTTCATCTCTACTTCCTGGTGATGAGAAGCATTCGTCTATGTAATACTGTCAGGTCAAACACAAAAGCCATATGTGCATTCTGTCCATGGTCAGGGGGAGACAGTCTGAAAACATCCCTGTGGGTTCGGGTTGTGGGGCTGAGCATGCGCAGAAGGCAAGGTCCCCTTCTACATGCGTACACCAGCCTAGAGAGACTTCGTACTCAACATCTTTCGTCACAGGGAACCATGGCACATCAGGAAAAATAAAACACTTCTAGATTATAGACAATACCAGGAGAAAGTACTTTTTCGAGAAAGGAAAAAAAAAAAAAAAAAAAAAAAAAAAAAAGATCTAGATGTCCCCGGGGAACAAGTCAGACACCAGACAGCACTGAACTCCCAGGTACCTGCCCTTGAACCCTCGAAGATTGACTTTTTTTCTGATACTTTGATAACCCCGCTGTTCACTCCAGGTCAAAAATCCCTTGATCCTTTCCCTGAATCAAACCCCAGACTGAAAGCTCATACCAGGCTCCCTGTCACGGTAGAGGTGATTAAGGGGAATGGCCATGGAACTACAGGACTGGTTGGCAGAGGTGGGAAAGAAATGATATGCAATCTAAAAGGAGCTGAATGGGAACAGAGCCTATATATTCTATTAAAAAAAAAAAAAAAGAGGCGTGGCCCCAGAAAATTCCACCTGGCCACCGTATTTTAAGGTCTCACCTTCAAGGCAAAGCTAGCCAGGTGAACATGATGTGCGTAAGGCAGAGGCTGCACTGTGCCTACAGGATTTACTAAGGCTAGACCATTACCTTGCCCATGTGCAAAGCCTTCTGGGAGAAACAATCGATAAAGCCCTACCTCCTAGCCCAGGACCTGGTATTCCGAGCTGTTGGTGTTCTCTCTGTGTTATAGTTTCAGCTGCGCACATCTCCCCTCAGGGCAGAGGTGCTTTCTAAGGGAAGCTCTGGTGGCCCCTTCTCTAGCAGGTCTTCAAAACACGGGATAAAGTGGGGGAAAGTAGATTTTTATTTTTAAAATAGGAAAATACTACATAAGGCTCAGGACCAGACAATAGGACATCTGCCTAAATGTTCATAAACAAAGTAGCAAGGCCTAATAAAGTATGTTCCCTCTCTTAGCAAATATGTCTTCAAGGTGATGGGAAAGTCACCTTTGCATCCAGAATCTCAGGGTCCCTCGGCACTAGAATGGCAGTGAGAACCTGCCCCAAGGTCTCAGGCTTCCTGTCTCTGTTGCCTTCTAACAGTGGGGCAGGCCCCACACAGGCACTGGGGCATGGTCATGCCAATTCTGCCCAGACTGATCCACCCGAGGCACAGTTACTTCTAGGAAGACAGAACCCCGGAGGAGATACAACCTCAGAAGGAGGCTCGGGAGCCATTTAAATAGAGAATTCTAGAATCCCAGGAGCCCCAGAGAGGTTTCCAAGGGTGTCCACTTGACCCGACAGATTTCTCTCCTCAGAGAGATGTATTGCTGGCAAAGCCCACGGCAAGGGTCCCTTCTGCCCACAACAACTAAACATGGCACAAGGGCCGGGAGCCAGAAGCAAACTCACTGTGTCCTCTCAGCCACAGCCTGATCCGAACATTGGAGAAAAACATATTCTTAGCATAGAATTCCCATCCCAAGAGCTCACTGCTCACAGCCTCCCAAAGCCCCAGTCTTCTTAGGCCAGCCCCAAGCAGGACTCCAAGGCCTCTCTTCAAGCGATCCCTGATGAGCCCCTTCAAAAATCCCCTGATCATGATCACGAGTTCCCTTCAGGCGTCCTCTAGAAGTAACGAGCAGGTCTCTATAGTAGTAGCTCCAAGTACCCAGGCAGCGAAGGTTTCCCTGATCAAACCTGGGTAGGAAGGGAGTGGCAAGGGATGAGCTATCCACTCGCTCAAAGCACTGAGCACCCCAAACCCAAAGGTCAGGGCGAAGGTTAAAGTTGTGCAGGAAGGTGTGTGTTTTTTCTTGTCATTTACGACTCTGATGATGGACTCACGTTGCCCGCTCTTCCCTTTCTCTTACACCTTTCCTACTAAAGGAGGAGTCCTTGCTTGGTAAGTGGATGTAATCCGCAAAGACATGAGAGACTTTATTAGAAGCCACTCAGGATGCTTAGCTACCTCCTACGAGGGAGAAGGACGCGCACAAATGCCTGTAGAGACACTTTTTTTTTAAAAATTGTTATTATTGTTATTATTTTGGTTTGTTTGTTTTCAGTCAGACTTTATGACTTTACATTTATTTTGCCCCTCCCTCTCTTGACTCCTTTAGTTGGAAACTGCTGAACCATCAATTTGTGACCATGACTTTTTTTTTTTTTTAAAAAGAAAGAACAAGAGGAGGAAAGAAAGAGAGAGAGAGAAAGAGAAAGAAAAGAATCTTTATTTCTTTGGCCCATGTGACATTTCTTTAGGATTTTATTCAGGCAACTTTTTCTGAGAGAGAGAGAGAGGGAGAGAGAGAGAGAGAGAGAGAGAGAGAGAGAGAGAGAGAGAGAGAGCTGAGGATTTTGGTTGAAATTTAAACTTTGGCCTTTTGCATTTTTAATTTCCAAGATATAATTTTTGAGGCCTGTAGCCCCTTTTCTTTTTTCTTCCCCATTCCTCCTTCCTTTCTTTTGATTATTGTTTGAGGTTAAGGGTGTCTACAGCCCTCCCCTTTCTATTAATTTGTCTCTTTTGTTTGAATTTATTGAAGACTACATTTTTGTATGATTTCCTTTGACTTTCATTTACTCTGAATCGCATGCCCTTTTCCTGCATGACTCCTAAATCTTCCAGTTCTTCTAGTAGGGGGTTTAAAAAAAGAAAAACAAATCAAAACAAAAAGATCTAGAGATCTTCTATTTCTGTGGAATTCTTTCAGGAATTTGTGCTTTTATTTTTTGGCGTCTCTTCTCTCCCCTCTCTCTTTGCTTTCGTTACAGTGACTCATGATGGTTAACATTCTAGGTTACTGACACACAGCCCGGGAGCTCAGCAGTGTCCGACGGGTCTTTTTGCTTTCAGATCTCTGGGTCGGGGTCCGCAGCTGACCTCTTTAGCAAATCGGCCAGCCCACTCGCCGCCTCCCGAGGGCGCTCGCAGGAGTACGACTCAGGCAATGACACGTCCTCTCCGCCCTCCACGCAAACCAGCTCCGCCAGGTCTCGGGGCCAGGAGAAGGGGAGCCCCCATGGGGAGCTGAGCAAGAGTCGGGACCTCAACTGTGGCAACACCTCCGATTCAGGGAACTCCTTCACCACCTCCTCCCCCCAGAACAAGGGGGCGGTCTTGGAGAATGTCTCTCCCACCTGCAGGAGCAGTGAGTCAAGGTCAGTGTATTTGGAGGTGGGCGGGTCCCCATCTTAGCGGCAACAGTTCACTGCCTCATTACGGTACCCTTTTCTTTCCAGGAGTTTTTATTTTCAGGAGACAAGACATTCCATTCAAATTAGCATACATATATGTAATATGTGTATAGCACACACACACACACACACACACACACATGTATACATTAATTTCATTTGAGTCACTGTCAGTTGAAAACATACATACTACTGACCAAAATAAATTAAAAACATATTCACCCCCTAAAACCCTGCATATATATTAGTTTTTATTATATAATTATTTTATTACTGTTTTATTATTATTTATACATATTAATTATATTATATAGTTTATAATGGTTTTATTCATATTTCTAAAATTTGGAGCCAACCAAGTATTTTGTGAATAAGCTGTGGTATATAGCCAGACTCTAGAATATGTTTTAATTCTTTTTTAATAATTTATTTATTTTTATTTTATATGCATCGGTGTTTTGCCTACATGTATCTGTGAGAGGGTATCGGATTCCCTGGAACTGGAGTCACAGACAGTTGTGAACTGTCCTGTGAGTGCTGGGAATTGAACTCAGGTCCTCCAGAAGAGCAACCAGTGCTCTCAACCACCAAACCATTTCTCCAGCCCCTCAGACTCTAGAATATTATTTGGCTCTTAAAAAAAAAAGTATATTATCGATGTATACAAAATAAGCACCAACGCACAGGCACATGCACACACATGTGTGCATGCACACACACATGCATACGCATGTGTGTGCAGTTCCAGTTATTTGAAATTGTGGAAAATATGGAATTTTTCATATGAAATATGCTATGAAATATTGGCTGAGGTGGTAGGGGGAATGACTGGTAGAATGTGACAATTTTAGGGCCATGAAACTAACATACGATATAATCATGATGAATTAGCATCCAGGGATTCTCCCAAAGTCATAGGATCTATAACACCAAGGGCCAGTGTGGGCTTTGGATGCTGACGTAAGATGCTGGCTTGTCAGTCCTAACCCATGAGCCCCTTTGGTGAGGGATGTTGGGTATGGGGATGAGGCCCTGGAGGCCAGGCTGAAATTTAAAGCATTCCAAAATAAACTTTATTGGTGACAGCACACCTGGATGCCACTGTGAAGTTTAGGTGGAGGCATTTTGTTGTTGTTGTTGTTGTTGTTGTTGGGTGCTATGCTTGCTGCCTGCGTTTTCCCTTCAGAAAAGAAGCTTCATGTTTGTTTAGAAGCCAACAACAGGGCCGTCATTTCTTTACCAATGATCTGTCGCTCAAGCAATCATAGCAAATGGCAACTGGGGAGATAGTTCAATGGTTAAAATGCTCACCAAGCAAGCCATATAAATGTCAGATAGGCTCGAAAGCCTGACTGCAACTGTATCCTCAGGAGGCAGAGCCAAGGGTTCCCCGGAGCAAGCTGCCACCTAGTGAGACTAGGCTTATCAGTCATCTCTGGATTTAACTGAGAGACCCTGCCTCAAAGAAGAAAGAGGGGAGTAATGGAGAATGATCTCTGGCACCAACTAGCACCCATACACACACACACCCACACACACACACACACACACACACACATATCCATGCACACATGCACACATATTGCACCCATGCACATACACATGAAGAGAATCTGGAAAAAGAGTAAGAGAATCACAGTGTAACACTAAGCACTAGACATGCTCTCACGGGAGTAACTGTTTAAATTTCCTAGCCATTTACTCTGCACCATCCATTCAGATGCTGATACAATTTCTTACCAGGCACACCCTTATGGCAACACTCAGCTTGGTGGAAATGGCGGGCCCCTGTCCCAAGTTTATAATTCGCTAGGCAGATACCCAAGTGAGGAAAGTTGGCTAGCACACTCTACCCAGAGAAGCACAGGAGCTATCCTCCTGCTGGGGCTTCAAGTCCACCTTTGTTCTAAGTGGTCAAGACTTCCAAATGATAGCCACATGCTACTCAAGCGATGATAATAATAACAACAATGGTATTAGTATTAATTAATGTAAAAGCCATTAACATCTATTGAGCAAGATAACATGCTAGACACTGTTAAAAATGTTTCCCATGAACAGCTTTCCTCAGCTCCTATTAGTGTCTCCAAACTTTATATCTCTATCACTATAATAATCTTTTTGTGAAGTGGTAGTGAAATTGAGGCACAGATCCGCAGACTTAAATTCAGTTAATAAGCAACAGTAGCAGCATTCAAATGCAAACCCGTCTCTAAAATTCCAAGTCCAAGAGATATATAGCCATTACTTGCTTAATTTGATATACATAGACAGCCCAATTAAATAATTTAGAAGCAGCCTTTCACTGAGGAATGTAAATGATGGTGAAATCATGAGTATTTATGCCCTGCCAGCTCTGGACAAAGGGCTCAATAAATATGGGCTAAGTGGAAGAGATATGAGCTTGAAACCAAGGGCACCACAGACATGGAGGGGAAGGGATTGGCGTGGTGAGGGGCATGTGGGTGAGCAGCAAGACAGATCCAACTTTGGAACTCGGAGTGACCTTGAGCAAGTCACTAGTCCTTCTGAGCCGCCTCTGTAAATCCATCATAAAAGGAGGGCCAGATATGCAGCTATTGAGAGGATTAAAGAGAATAATGATCGTGAAGAACCCGAGACATAGAGAATGACTTTAAGGTGACACTTGACAAGCTGTGTGTGGAGAGTATCACAGAGGGACACATGCCCTTTCTCTAACAAGCTCAATATCCAGGGCAAAAGGCAGGTGGAGTTATGTGACTGGAGGAGTCATGTAGAAATGGGAGGAGGGCTAGGCAGGCGGAACCGTAGCAACACAAAGGAGACCCTCAAACCAGACTGGCAGTAGAGAGAATGTCCTAAAAGGCTTTTCAGAGAAGACAGGGTCAGGTCAGACCAGAACCACGTGTAGAGGAATGGCTAAGTGACAAGGACAGTGACGACACGTCCTAAGGTCTAGAGACAGAGGACAGAAGAGGACATTTTGCTTAGGAAAGAATAGGGTCAAGAGCCAAGACAGGAGGTGAACAGAGGTCGTTACGAATCTAGAAAGTTCTACCAATGCCATCTGAAGTTGACTTGAACTTGACTCTTGTTCATCTTGAAATGAGCATGCCTCAGAAGGAGTTCAGTACATCCCTAGACAAGAAAGACTGTAAGGCAAAGCCCTCTGTCCCTTGTCTAATTATGAACAGGCCTCCATCTATCTGTGTTGGGGTCTCTCAATCTCTCCATCTGCAAAACGGTTTACATCAAAGTTGCCCAAACTTAACCTAATCACATCACTTTCTTGATTTTTTTTTAAAACTACATTCACGCTGGTTCGTTTATTGTAATGAACTTTCTGTTCATTACATATTCAGTGTGCCTTTTCTGTATTGAAATGTGTATCAGTTTCTGAAACACAAAAGCTCCTAAATAGAAAGTACCTCTTGTTATATAATTAACTCTGGTCATTTACAGTTCCCTTCTCAAGGCCCTGACCCCAGAGCCTGTTCCTTTATCTTAGGGAGATTACAAAGTGTTAGAGAGGTGCTAAAAACCCATGAGCACCCAGCCAGGGCTTTCTCATTCATGCGAGCAAGAGGACTGAACAAGGACAAGAAGGGGGAGGGCGGGTCTCTCACCACACAGTTCGATGTTATTTAATTAACACTCTGCCCACCAGGGCTTTCTGGGATGCTCTGAAGCAGCCCTTGTGGCATGGTATGTGTCCCTTACCTGAGGATGCTGAATTGTACTAAATATCCATCTACTTGTCAGGTCTTTTCTATCTCTGCTCTTCTGAGTTCTGATACCTGGCAGGTCATTCCTGAAAGGAGGGAGAGGGGCTGGAAAGATGACCTGAGGACACTGTGGCCTAGGCAGATGTGGGGGAGGAGCATCAGGTCAAGGTGCCCTCAGAGTAAGGGTGTCTGGGTAACTGACAGATGTTTTTCCTCCTGCAGAGGATTTCAGTCCCCATGTCTCCAATGTGCAGAGGTGAAGAAGTCTAGTTTGGTCCCATCCACAGCTCGGAGCTCCCCCATCAAAGAGTACTCCCGTAGCTCCTCCTACACCAGCACTCGATCCTCCAGTCCCTCATCCAGATCTCCAAACCCCAGAGCCTCCCCCAGGTACACTCGGAGCCGGTCCACCTCCTCTGAAAAAAGGTGAGTGTGTCTTTGACATTTGATCCACTGTATGTCCTTCTTTGGCAGGGAATTTTGGTAACTAGCAATCCCCACCCCCCCCCCCCCCCCCCCCCCCCCCACACACACACACAGAAGAGGAGTCGGACTTGACTTTGAATACCTGCTCCAGCCATTACTTACTGACAGCCTTGGTTAAGACAGCCAACATCTCTGAGATCCTGCTTCCTTGTGTGGCAAATAAAAATAAGAATACTTGGCTCAGTGGCCCCATGTCTTCTCCCCAGGGTGGAAGCACTTAGAACACAAGGAACACTCATTGTTATTGTTTCCCTTGGCTTGAGGAGGACTTAAGCATCAATTTACTAGTGCTGGGTGAAAAAGTAACCAACACCATCCTTCAAATAAAAATGTGTTTGCTTAGTTGCTGTAACTCTGTGGATTAGCAATTTGTGCTGGGCTCAGCAGGCTGGCTCCTGTCAGCCCCCTCGTGTGTTTTTTGACCAGATGGTGGGTTGGCTGGGGGCTGGGAATTGAAAGTCATCCAGTGATTAGTTGTCTCTCATCAACCGGCAGGACTATCTGCTTGTACAGACAAGGGGAGAGAGAGAGAGAGAGAGACAGAGAGGGAGGGAGGGAGGGAGAGAGCACCACTGTAATGTACAAGGCTTCCTTACTTCTCAGCTTCAAGTAACATTCCATTCTGTCTGTCTTGCTATTCTATTAACCATAGTAAGTCACAAGACCTATCCAGAAGATTCTCCTTTAGTGGGAGTTGTTGCAGAGTTACATTTCAGGGGCTGAGAGAGAGAGAGAGAAAGAGAGAGAGAGAGAGAGAGAGAGAGAGAGAGAGAGAGAGAGAGAGAGAGAGAGAGAGAAGAACTGCAGCTGGTTTTGTATTCTCAGCCCCAATTTCAACAGTCATTGGTATTGCTTGGTTACCTTATCTGGAATATCTATGTCATGGAACATAGAGACACCAGGTCTCAGGAACTGAAACATCCCATCAAATACACCTCCATGCTTCCTTGACCCCAGCTTCCCTCTTCACACAGAAACTCCCATCAGCAAGCCGCCTGTTCCTCTTCCACAACAAAATTGCTTCCTTGGTTATTTCAAAGCCAGTGCTTGCAATTTTTTTTTCCTGTAAGATTTCTCAATGAGTGTGCAAAGAGCAAACTGGCAGGACATTTTCCCGGAGGTCACAACCATACTCGATAGGAAAGAGTCATTCCTTCCTCCATGTTGTTCCATAAGAGTGAGAGAGGTAGAGAGAGCAAGGACCACAGGATTAGTAACTGAGATGCATCATGAAGAGCTGCCCTTCTGTGCCTGTCCACAGGAGATACAGTACTTAATCTCAACAGATGCCTGTAGCCAACCCCTGCATCAGTACCAACCGCTGTAACGGCATTGCCCATCTCCTTTTGTAACTAAGCACCTGTCTTGCACTATGACGGGAATGTTTTCGATTTGAGGCATCATAGCAAAATTGATGTGCTATGCTCTCCTTCAGTTACCCAGAGACCTCAGTTCTTACCACAGTCTCAGCATACTCTGCATCCAATGGTTTTCTTTCTTCTTGAATGGGGGGGGGGGGGCTTATCCTCTCTCCTTAGGGCAAACATGTCCCTGCAGCTTTCTGACATGTGGGAGTTACTAGCATGGCTGCTCATTCTTATGAATCATTAGTAAGTAGGGATGGCTGGCACTCAAACAATGCAATGATCTGACCACAAGAAGGCTACTTAGTAACAGGCAAGGAGGTCATACAGCATGGATACTCTGCACAAAGAAACAATCTATTTCCTAAGCAGGGTGAAGCAGGACGCCATGCTAGCCATGCTCCTCAGAATGATCTGAAATGTAAAACTTGGGAATCACTTATTTCTAGAATTTTCCACTTCTCTTTTTTTTCCAAACCATCCATGAAGCCTCAGAAAAAGCAAGGCCATGGGTAAGAAAGGAGGGACTACTGTAATCTACCAAAGGCAAAAACACTTTGTAGCCAGAAACTCTTGGATTCATGTGTCCACTAGCTGTGTGACCCTGATCAAATTACATCACCTCCCTGTTTCTTTGTCTTTCCATTCATAATATGAAGTTAATAATAATTCTTAAGTGAGATGCCTACATTTTCAGTTCAATGCTTGGGACATACATAACAGTATAACATTATATGAATGTATAATAGTCATATAGTGTTTCCAGTGTATTGGCTAATTGGAGATATAGTTATAGATAGATAGATAGATAGATAGATAGAACTGATTTACTCTAATTTAGATTTACAATCAACTTCGTAGGGTTGATACTATTAGCCCATTTTGCAGATGAGAAAACTGAAGCCTAGAGTACTAGAATTACCTACCCAAGATCACACAGGTAAAAAGTGGCCAGACAATAAGCATTCACTAAATGACAGGATGTTGTCCATATTATTATCAACTCCTCAAAAAAGGAGATCTCATTCTCTGGTTAAGGGACAGGTTCCTTTATGAGACTTGTGCAAAGAAAAGGAGCACCAAGTGGGGACCAGGTGCACTCATCTGCAGGCTGCAGGCTCCTTAGGGCTCTTCTGCCTTCCCCAGGTCCTACTCTCGATCTCCCAGCTATTCGTCCAAGTCTGGCAAGAGGAGTCCACCTAGCAGAAGCTCCAGGTCTCGTCGAAGTCCCAGCTACTCCCGCTACAGCCCCAGCAGGTATCACCCCCCCCCCAGGGCAGATCCCCCTGAGCCACATCCCTTTGACCTTGCCTCTCTGTGGCAATCTCCCAAGCTCTGTCCAAGCCCTAACCCTGCAAAGGTAAAGACAGGAATTCTTGCAGTCTTTTTTGTTCAATCAAGAGTGGCGACAAGGTCTCAGTACGCCCTTAATCTACTGTCCTTTCACATGCGGGTGCTCGGTTTCCTTGCTTGACTTGCTGCATCCTCTTGCCTCTGTATTCACAGCTCCAATTCTTGCCCACCCCAGGGCCTTCTGATATGTGCCTCCTCACCCACCAATATCTGTACCTCTACTGAGGAACACACGCACTCGTGTGTGTGTGTGTGTGTGTGTGTGTGTGTGTGTGTACACATGCACAGAGGCTGCCACTCTGTCTCGTATCCAGCTCACCCCGTGGTGCTCACAGAAGCAGATTCTTCCCAGAGTGGGTCATCTTCCCTTCCCTGTCTTCTTTGGGGCCCCTGGCAAAGCCCAGCCTCAGTGGACACAGCTAAGAGTCTCACACAGCATGCACCTGTAGAAAAGCCAGCCCAGCCCTAGTTACCTAGTAACACCCCCTGCCCTGCGCCCGCTGCCCTACCCCTTTAGGGAACGGGACATAAAGTATGGTGAGAAGGAATCGCAGCCCCGAGAACGTGCGCGCAGGAGGCGACGGTCCTATTCGCCCATGAGGAAGCGCCGGAGAGACTCCCCAAGCCACCTGGAGGCCCGGAGGATAACCAGGTGAGACCCAAGAGTGGGCATTGCCTGCTTCCAACCTTCTCCCCACTTTCACGGACGGACGGACGATGGCGCTAAGTCTTCTTTTGCCTCCCTGAAACTGGACTTAAGGATTGGGGGACTCCAGAATAGCCCTTCCAACCTCTAAAATGATGGTATTTGTTTCAAAACCTTCCCTAGTGTGGATCCTTATCAAGTTTGCAATCTGCTAGGCCTGCAGTGAGGCAGAGACCCCGATTGCATGTGGACCGAGCTTGTCCTGGAGACTGGAAAGAAGACAATGAGACAATTTGAGGAATAGTATGCAGCCTAGCGGGTGTTGTTCCCACAGGGCAGGGCACTGGCCTAGTAGTACAGCTGGACCTTGGTGGAGATAGTCTTATATCCTAGAATACTCAGATGCGAGGTTAAAATTAAACTATTCATGATCATACCTTTCACCAAGTTCAGATAATGCAAGTAATATTCCTGAGATTTCCAAGGTTGCTTATGGAGCTGTGGCTAGTAAAGATTTTGCGTTAAAACCCGGTTCCTGGGGGCACCTAGAGCCTTTTCTTCTCCTTAGGCTGATTCTTGCCCACAAAACAAGGCGTCACTCCCAAGAGTGTCACGTAGAGGAGGTGAAAGGGAGTGAGAAGAGGTGACCTCGCTTTGTAAATTTAAACTCCGAACACACTGTGTTCTAACATTATTGATTCAGTGGTCAGAAGCAGTGGAAGTGTGACCTGTGACAGCTAAGGTCTCTCAGGAGAAGCGCTGTTGGCAGAGAAAGAGAGAGAGAGAGAGAGAGAGAGAGAGAGAGAGAGAGAGAGAGAGCAAAGGCTGTGAGAGAAATCGAATTTCTCAGGCTTTGAAAGCTGGAAGAATGTCTGGATTGGCTGGATGTTGCCCTCTCCCCTCCCCCCACACCACCAATAGGTTAGCTTTCTAGGCATCTCCACTCATCCCAGAGACCAGCAGGGATCCTGGAAACACACTGCATCCTTCCAGGAGAGGACCAGGAGGCAGAATAAGAACAGGGACCCAGAGTGATGGAACGAGTTGCCTGCTCAGATTAGCACACAATGCTCTCTTCCATGCATCTGGGCATCCATGAGCATCTTGGTCACTGGTCACCCATGCTGCTGGCTAACTGATCACGAGTATACTTCATTTTCTTTAAAATCAGTTCGTTGTTTTTCACAGCACCCCCCCCCCCACCATTTGTTTTTAAAAAGAAATGATATACTATAGTAAGTGGAAAACCACACTCTCTCACCTAGAAACAGAACCTACTAGGAATAGAAGGTTCTAGTAAAAGTAAAAATAGCAAAACAAAACTTCAATTGAAGTGGCAATGCAGACACTGTTGCTATCTGGGAACACTGAGCCCCAAACCTGATTTATTGGTTTTTTTTTTTTTTTTTCAAGTGACATTATCACTTTTTCAGACTAGAATGGCGCTAAACTAGGCCTTTTCTTTGGTCTCAGAACTACCAGAGGGGTGTAAAAAAACAGATGGGGTATGTTGTTTTGTTGGGGGTTAAGGTTTTTCTGGTTTGCTTTTTCTCACTAAGAGACTAGAGGGTAGAAGGATATTGTTTTCCCTGAAACAGCACTGGGGCTCCCTGAGAGCTGATTGAACCTCATGCTTCCTCTCTCTGGTCTCTACAGTGCCCGCAAACGCCCCATCCCCTACTACCGACCCAGCCCCTCCTCGTCTAGCAGCCTCAGCAGCGCCTCCTCCTGGTACAGCAGCAGCAGCAGCAGCAGCAGCCGCTCCGCCAGCCGCAGTTACTCCCGGAGCCGGAGTCCCAGTCGGAGCCGCAGCAGCCGGAGCCAGACCCGGAGCAGGACGCGGACCAGCCGCAGCTCCAGCTCCCGCAGCCTCAGCCTGGGCTCCCGGAGCCGCAGTCGGAACCGGAGCCTGAGTTACAGCTCGGCAGAAAGTTATGCCAGCACGAGGCGCTAAGCGAAGGCCCTCGGTCGAGCCAGCTGCCACCAGGAGGACCCCTCTGTCTACCGGGAGGACCCCTCTGCAGTCTCCTTTACTACCTGCCCTTCAGACCATCTCCCGGGTGACAGATGCGGAATGCTCCTGGCTCCCGTCCTCCATGCTAAGGTGGCATGAGATACAGGGACTTCTACTCCTTTGCCAAGCTGCTAGGAACCTCTCTACCAGCACCATCCTGGGGCTCACTGGAGCGGAAGGAGAGGGCCACCTGTGGAAAAAGCTATGATCCATAACTCAAAAGTTTGGGGCTGGCCAAAACGTGTAGAGACGGCTCTGTTCCACTCACACACTGCTCACAGGATATCTCCTAGAGGCCAGTGTTAATCCGTCCCTCCTGCCCCCCGTCCCCCCTTTAGTCTGTCTCATGGCTGCACAGCTTGGAACCAGTGTTGGAAAAAGAGGAGAGCAAGGGTTGCTGAAAATGAAGATAAGAGCTCGGAGCTTTTACCTCCAGCTCCTGGGTCTTACTATGAAATGTCAAACACGAGCAGGGGAGGTGGATGTTGGCATGGTTGACCGTAGGTTTCAGGGAAGATTGGAAATGAGCTCTCTATATCTGCAAAGAGTCAGGACATCTGCCCTCCTCGTATGTCAGCATGGTCAGGGAAGGGAGCCTGGCAGGTTCCATCTCTGTGGAGATGGGGCCCTGTGACACCCCAGGGGTAATAAGGAGATATATTATGTGGAACAGTCAGCATACCTTGGGCTAGAGCCCTACTTCCCAAATTTGCCTCATCCTTGGGAGCTGGCACAAATGTGATTCCACGGGACCATCTGCTGAGCATTCTCAGTGCTGTGGCCAGCAGCCAGTCCCCAGCGCCAGCCAGTCTGCCCTTGCCCTCCAGTTGGCGCCTGCCAGCCCCCTCCACATTGCCCAGTCTGCCACACCCTGGATTCTACCCAGGGCAGCCTGGCACCTGCTGTCCTACAAAAAGACCACTTTCCTTGCCTCTCAGGAATTTTGCCGAGACAGGACACTGCATTGTAAATCGGTGTTCTGGGGGAAGGACTCAGCTATGGAGAGCCTGTGACAGAGGAACTTAAATGGTCCCTGTCTTGGGCTCTTGCTCGCTTCTGAGTTTGCTGTCAGCTTAGGGAAACCCAATCAAACTTAGGGAAGTACCACACTTCGGAAGGGTGTAGAAGTGCCCTCCTGCCCAGGGCTGGCCAGCAAGGGTAAGCTGCCCTCTGAGACACAAATACCAGCAGCTGCTTTGTCTGCAGAAGATATTGGGAACAAGCAGGCAAGAGAGATGCTCCTTAAAATAAACTCATGGGCATCCCCCTCACCAGCTGCCTGCCTGGCTTTCCTGAGCCTTGTGGGTATCAAGTTTGTGATGACAACAGTTGAACAGAGCCAGGACACACAAGAGAAAGAGCTTCTCTCTCAGCTTCAGATAGTTGCAAGGACAGACAGCACTACTTAGCCTTCTTGCCTCAAGGCAAACATCTGGGGGGGGGGGAGGAGATTCCCATTATTAAAGCAATGATCTCCCATGCCAATCTTTCCCACCCTATCATGGTACCTAGGGGTCCAGTGAGCACCAGGGAAGCTCTGCATCCATCAGGAGATGGGGGAGTATCAGTGGCCACTTCTTGGCTTCTGACCCACAGGGAAACTCCACCCACCGAAACTCATGGATGCCTAGGCTGACACTGCAGGAGGCCGGATGGCAGGTGCCTGACACAGGAGTAGGAGCCCCAGGAGGGCATGTGCAGCAACTGTAAATAATCCTCGTCCCTACCCAGGATGCCAACCAAGCCAACCAAGCCTCATCTTTTTCATGGAGACAAAGGCTTCCAGGAGCCACCAGGACAGCTTATGAAGGCAGGAGAGCCTGTCCGAAAGACACAGACTATCTTCATTCTGACCACTCTAGGGGACCATTTTGCCTGGGGTTCCTAGCAAACTTTTTTATTTATTAGATTTATTTATTATTTATTTATTTATTTATTATTTATGCGATGAGCTCTCTTTCCTCGCCATTAGCAGTATTTAATTATTTATTGATGTATTTATTCAGAGAGATTGTGTACCTTGATAAGTGGTCATTCATGTATTCGGTGGGGTCTTCTAAATTATTTGTGTATCTTTTTTTTTCTTTTTTTTAAGAATCCTGTTGCTATGGCTGCAATGGGAGAGGCCAGAGGCATCTTGGTCTTTTTCATGAGTGCTCTAAGCCCCGAATATCCTGGGACTGACCTGGAGGTGTACTAGTCCCAAGGCTTACGATTCAGCTTGATGCCAGCGAGGTTTGAGCCTGTGCCTCAACCCCATGTGCACCTGCGGCACCATTAGCACAGAGATATCAGAAAGATGAAGTCAGCCACAGAGCTCATGATCCTCAGTTCAGGAATGGAGCCTGACATTAGCATGTAAAGCTACACAAATTTAAAAGAGCTGTGAAGGACCCCTTGAATGACTGCCCAGAGTCAGAAGTGCCATGTCTTGGCCAGTCTCCCGAGGCACACAGGATAGAGTCATTCCCTTGTGGTTGTGGAACCATGCTAGTTTGATACTAGCATGGCTCTTGGAGACAAAGTATCATCCTGATGATGTTTGATGCTGGCACATATGGAGAGAAACATAGGAATGGGCTAACCTAGAGAAGACATTGTGCTCACCTCCATGTCAGCGAAAGGGATCCACTCCTTCCTATGAGCAAAGCGGGTTGGTTTCATGTATGTTACCCCTATCCGCTTCTCCTTCACTCCTAGCTTTTGAGATCAGAAAGCTTTCCTGCTTTGTCCTCAGTTGACAAACACTGTTCTGAGAGGAGGGCATGGGCCATCCTGGGGCAAACCCACAACCCAAATCAAACCTCCTTTTGCTGTGCTCAGCAGCTGTTCCATTGCGGATAGCACAAAACTAGAAACTAGAAAATAAAAGACAGATGGAGGGACAGCCAGATGTCCCCCAAAAAGGTCACTTCTAAGCTCATGCTGGGATCTAAGACCTGCCTTCCTGCCTGCTGGCTACAGAGAACTCTTGCCCTTTCAGAAATCATTCTCCGAGGCCCTGCGGGTACCAGATTGCCTGGTCCAGTTGTGGATTCACCAGCATGCCCCTGGCTCTTCCCAGCAACGTGGCTGTCGACATGGCTTTAATCCAAGCAAGGGGACAGTCTTCCCTTGGGGACAGTTTTCAGAAGGTTGTTTAGATATTTTTAAGGCTAGGATACACTGCTCTTCTGCTTCTCCCTCTCCCTCTTCTTCGTCTCCCTCTCCTCCTCCATCTCTCTCCCCTCCTCCTCTTCCTTCTCAATCTCTTTCCCCTTCTCCATCCTCTTCCTCCTTCTTTCCCCCTCCTCCCCCTCCTCTGTTCCCTCTTCCTTCACCTCTCATCCCCCACTCCCTTTCTTCTCTATACTTCTTCTCTTTCCAAGCAAACACAGAACTCTTTCTGGGACACTGATAACCTTGATTAAGTAGAACCATTATACTCAGGTGTATCTACTCACTGTATCCTTATCCCTTTCTGCTTCTAGGGAATAACATCATCTGAAAGTGGGTTGCAGCTGTGTTTGTACAGCAGCTAGCACTTTGTCCTCTGTCGATGGACTATTCAGGGTGATGGCTTAGTTCAACCACCATCATCCAAAATGGGTTGAGCATCTAGCCTGAGGTTAAGCAACACATTGCCAAAGCCCCTTGACCTCCTGCTGTGGGCATGCTCAACGGGAGTGAAATGGGGCTAATTGTTACTTTGCTATGGGTCAGTGTTCCCACCTAGTGAGGTGGAGCAGTTGACAAATAATTCCAGGCATTGTCCTGATGCCTGAGAGAGTCAACAAACACAAAAGGTGTCCGGGAGACTCCAGGAGAAGAATCTTGAAACACTGCAAGGAGGTTCCTATTCTTGAGAAGAAACTAAAAATAGCATCTGAATTCCTAGGAGAACACCAACTAACCCCCCACCTACCCACCCCCCCCCCCCCCCCCCCCCCCCCCCCAAAACACACACCCCACCCCCCCGGGGGCCACCCCCCCCCCCCCACCCGCACTCAC
>JADRCD010197779.1:0-14543 GCA_019843815.1 Montemys delectorum
TCTCTCGCTCTCTCTCTCTCTCTGTGTATGTGTGTGTGTGTGTGTGTGTGTGTGTGTTTACATAAATGTCTAGGATTCATAAAGACAAGTCTCAGGTTTCCAGTCTATATGGTTGGGGAAACAAACTCATTAATTCTAGCTCAGTTTTTCTTGATACTTTCTAAGACAAACATTACATGCCTTGAAATGTCTGAATCCTAAGTGTTTCATCGAATGACCTTTAAATTTTTGCATGCTTCTGATAGCATACTAAATTTAATCTCCTCAGAAGACAGTTTAGGGTAATCTCCACTTATACCTTTGACATCCAGTTTTTAGGCAATAATTATAATTATTTCTTTATAGAATATATTAACTAAAACATAATTCATTAGAAAAGAGGGATCTGTCTTTTCAACTTTGAGGTCCCCTCTTTGAACCAACACCTAGAACAGTGGTCTCAACCTTTCTAATACTGTGACTACAGTTTGTCATGTTGAGGTGAACCCCAACATAAAATTATTTTGTTGTTACTTTGTAATTGCAATTTTGCTATTGTTATGTCATAAATACATGATATGTAGAATATCTGATATGTGAAACACCCCCCCCAAGTGATTTTGACCCACAGGTTGAGAACTGCTGATCTAGAATGTACTGACGTATCGGTAAATGTATTTATGATCATAAAAATTCCATCAGAACAAATAGCTTATAGCTTTAAATGAGGGAGTGTGTCAGGTTTAAAGATCTGCTCATTACATCTGCCAACTAAGGGAGTTATGACATGAATTGTCAAGACATGAAAAGAAACAGAAGGCTGCAGTTGGAATGCTAATAAATCATTATGTTCCTGTGACTGTTTTCAGAGACATGGGCTTCTTTTATCACTGCTCAACTAGTCTTTGAAATGGCTGGGTGGAGGACTGCATGAGTTACTAAGTCAGTTTTACTTTATATATTAAGACTTTAAGTTTTAAAGCTATTTAAAAGGAAATATAGGCTGCCTATCCAGATGATATGAGGCAGAAACGTTTCTGAAGTTCAGGGTTGATATCCTGACAGCTGAGATTTATTATTTTCGTTGTCTAAATGTACAGGTAATCTTACTTGTTGGCAGATCTGTTTCTTTGGAGCCACTGACTCTCTTGGAAAAGGGAGGGGCTGCATGTACTGACATTTGATTCTGTAGTTGCTTTGAAGTCATGTCTAGAGCTGTTTGGCTTGTCTTTAAATAACCACAGTAGCAGCAGAGGCCATATATATTCTTGGGTCTATAACTCACTAAGTGCGAGCTGGCAATTACTGTTAACATACAGTACATTGTTAGACTCTGAGTCAGAGAAGGCTGAGACTTACCTACTTTTATGTAACCAGTGCTTATGATGTGGAATATGCTCAGAAGTGAGTGATTAATAAATTAATTAATAATATTTTGGGCATAGAGAACATTATTTTATGTAATATAAAAAAACCAGGTGACTACTACATGTAGTCAGTGAGAAACATTAATAAAGTACTAACTTCTTGGTAAGTAAAATGTCACTGCAAGTTAGTTTCCAGTAATTAAGAAGTTGCTTTTATCAGGTCAGCCCACTGCCAGATGGCGACTATGAACTCAACACAAAATGTAAGATACAGGAATCTGAAGACACCAACAGGTTTGAAAGAAGCTGGCAATACATTTACACATGGAAGAAGGAAATGGTGCGGTACAATTCCTTTTTTGACACAAATATTTGTCTGTGGGTGGGCCTTAGTTACAGTGGTGGGTAAAATTCTAAAAGAAATCCAGCCTTTCTGACTTGGCAATGGAACAGGATTTGAGAGACTATGGTAACTGGAGAAGGAGAAGAGAAACTGGTCAGGAAGAAGCCTTGGCCACAACATGGGCAAGGTGTACTGTGATTAGCCTGGCCCAAACTGGGTTCATTCTGTTACTACCTGTGCATAGAGAGGACATTGGACAGGCCAGTTAAGTCTGCAAGAACTAAACAGAGTTTTCAGCAGCTCCACTTCAGGAAAAACAAAGCTGGTGATCAAATGAAAGTCAAATTAATTACTTGCTTTAAGTCAAAAATGGTGATGGCCCAGTGTGTGTGAAGCCCTGAGTTCACGCCATACCACATAAGTGGCTATGGTATACCATACAGGCCTGTAGTCCCAGCAATCAAGAGGTAGAGGCAGAGAGACTGGAAGTTCAGGATCCTCCTTAGCTATATAGTGAGTTTGAGTTCACCCGTGATACACAAAACCCTGCTTCAAAGAGTAAAACCAAAACTCAACACACACGGAGTGACTGAACAGAATCCAGTCCTAAAAAACGTATCAGTCACACTAAGCGCCAACTGATCCAAATAATGATTCACACTATGGTCCAGATGACTCAGCATTTCTAGATTTATAGAGAAACAGGAAGATGTCACTAAACACAATTTGTTTTAAAAGGTAAGTATAATAGGACAAGGGCCCAGATGCTGGAATTAACACATAAGGATATAAAGTGCTGTTATAACCAATGTGAGGATTCAAAGGAACACTTACAATGAATGAGCAAATACAAACATCTTAACAGTAAAATCAAAAACTCTGAAGAAAATTGTAGGGTTTTGTGGGGATGTAGACAGGAGGCTCAGCATCACCAAGGATGATCAAGGAAGTTACCCTAAGGTGTTTTGGGATCTCTACCTGGATCAAACCAAGATTCATGACTTCAATGAAGAAATCAACTTCAGAGGACAGACCAGTTTATGGTACTGAGTTGGAATTTAATAAAGATATCTTAATATACATGTAATATACATTTAAGCACAATTTTCAAAAAAAAAAAGAGAGAGAAAGAGCAGAAGTGTGGCCTGATGCCACAGGCTTTTTTTTTTTTTTTTTTTTTTTTTTTTTAAAGTATAGAATAGAGTTTACTTAGGGCATGGGGAGGGGAGTTAAGAGGGTAGCAGAGGCAGAGAAAGGCAGAGAGAAGGAGAGAGTAGAGAAGTAGGGGCCTGCCATAACCACGTGGAGAGATGGGGAGCAAGGGGGGAAGAGGCAAAAGAGAGAATCAGGAGTAAGAAGCAGGAATAAGAAGCAGGAGTAAGCCACAGGCTTTTAATCCTGGCTCTCAGGCAGGCAAGTCAGGCATTTGAGGCAGCCTGGTCTGCACAGTGTGTCAGCCAAGGCTACACACTGAAACCCTGTCTTGAACTCCCTCTCCCAAATAAAAAAGAGAAAGGACAACACAAACTCCATTGTCTCCCTTTAAAGACCAGGCCTGGATGTGAAAAGAAGACCATAAGGAACCAGCTCCATGAAGAGATCACAAGTCCCAGCTCTGGGAACAGACCATCAAATCCAAGAACAAGGTCATAAACCCCCCACCCAAAGAACAGCCTGGGGCTAACCACAAAAATAGGAAAATATCTTATCTCAGAATGGGCCATCTGTGCTGGGCAGCCTTGTCTCATCCCTTGGTGAAACGTTCTCTAGGAATACAGGCCATGGACTACCTGTGACCCTCTGGGACCCACTAATGAAAGTTTAGATTACCTAATCCTAGAATTTTTTTTTATTTTATTTTATTTTATTTTATTTATTTATTTATTTATTTATTTATTTTTTGGTTTTTCGAGACAGGGTTTCTCCGTATAGTCCTGGCTGTCCTGGAACTCACTCTGTAGACCAGGCTGGCCTCGAACTCAGAAATCTCTCTGCCTCTGCCTCCCAAGTGCTGGGATTAAAGGAGTGCACCACCACTGCTTTAAGAAGGCCTACTTGCCTTTGTCTGGGGTCGCCATTTCATAGAATAGTTGATCCCCGGCATGCTGGTTTCTGCAGAATAAATGTTCTTTGTTTTTGCATACTATCTGAGTCTGGGGTCTTCCTTTCGCAAGTTTTAGACCCTTCCAAAAGAAAGAAAGAAAGACAAGACACCCCCGAACACATGGCCTGTGGTTCTCTGAGACAGAGCTGAGGCTTGCTGCTTCTGCTTTATCAGTCACAGTAGTTGGGTGGGATGTGAAGCTACCATCTCCAAAAGTTTGCTAAGAAGCCTGACTGGGCACAGAGAGGCCTGAACGGATGGGGTAAAAGATGCTTCACAGATTCTGGGTGATCTTTGCTATCAATGAAGTTAACAGTTTCACTTTGAGATTTTTCAGGCAATGTCAGGGAAAGGAATAAGACCATAGTCACTTTATACAAATTCAGGCCTTAAACTTGGGCCATTGTTACTTCAACACAGAACGTTTGTGTTGTCTCTGGGCTGGTAGCCTTTACAGCAAATGTTAATTGAGCTGGAATTACAATGTACGGGCTCTTGGGAGGCTTCAGGCTCCGGGGTAAGGGGCTCCTTTCCCTTCTCATTTCCTCATGATTTTTTCTCATCTTTCTATCCTGCCTCAATCAAATGAAAATTTATAAAAAGAAAAATAGGGCTTGGGTATATAGCTCAGTGGTATCAGTCATGCAGAGCATGCGTAAGATACCCCCCCCCCCAACACACACACACCAATAGTAAATGTTTGAATAAGAATGTCCCCATGGGCTTATATATTTGAATGAAGTAAGTATGGCCTTGTTGAAGGAAATATGCCATTTAGGGGTGTGTTTGAGGTTTCAAAAGCCCAAGCCAGGCGGGGTGTCACTCTTTTTCTTCCTGCTGCCTGTGGATCTGGATGTAGAATTCTCAACTACCTTTCCAGTACCATGTCTGCCTGTGTGCTGCCTTGCTCTGTGCCGTGATGATAATGGACGAAATCTCTGAAGCTGTAAGCAAGCCCAGAATTAAATGATATCGTTTTATAAAAGTTGCCTTGGTCATAGTGTCTCTGCATGGCACCAGAACACTGACCAAGACAGAACAGGAAGAGGAGGAGGAGGAAGAAGAAGAAGAAAAAGAGGAAGAGGAAGAGACGATGACAAAAGACAAATATGAAAGAGGAGAACTTGAAATTAAGAAATCACAAACAGCACATTTAAATGAGGGGAGAGTTCATCTGAAGCTATCCAAAGACAATTGGAAACACTGAAGAAAATAGTAAGAAAAAAAGACCCTCAGGAGTGATGGGGACAAGTGCAAAAAGAGCCACCGTGTGTGCTGTATGCTACTAAGAAAAGTGTGAGGCATGGAGGGCAAGCCCTGAGGTTTATATCTTGTTCCATTTCTGATCTACAATCAGGTGGTGTCACAATAGTGAGAAAGATGTTAATTAATTCACCAGGGCCTGCATCCTATGACTCCAACCACATCCAGTAGACCCCGCTTCCCAACACCACCAGGCCAAGGACCAAACCTTGACCCCAGCTTGTGTTTGGATGTAGTTTAACTTGAGCAGCTGGCTCCCTAAGCTGCCAATATAGTGGGCTCAGCTCAAGAGGAGCAATGCTCAGGACTTGGAGAGGCTCTTTAATGGACCACATCAGCAGAGAGGGGAATGTCATCTTTCTGCCTTCCCAGGGGATGCAGACATTTGAATTCTGGAATCCCACACTGTCAAAACTAAGAAATGAAAAATGAGCAGAGAGTGCTGGCGTGTGTCACCTTGGGTGACAACCCCTGGACTTGCTTCTAGAGTGAAAGCCGAGGTCAAGAAGACCTTCAGAGAGATGGGTGTAAGTACGGCCTATACACTCTCGGCTGCTCCTCTCCCTAGGACGTGTGTCTGTCAGAAATTTGTTGGCTTTTGTGAGAATATTTGTCACTTTGGAAGCAATTAACAATGCTTGTTCTTTTTTTTTTTTTTGGCAATCACAATCACTTCTGCATGCCACAATATAATTTTGTCTTCTTTTAGAGCAAAGAAATCAATAGCACATGGGTTGAAGGGAGGGGCAGGCCGGCTTCGTAATTTGGGCAGGACTCCTCAAACCCTTGTTTTATATGTAGATAGGGCTTTGGTTTGCATGCGATTTGCCCCAAATGTTCAGGTGCTGAATTGTTGGTCCCAGTGTGGGGCTGTTGTGGGAGTGGGATCTGGATCGCAGCACATTACCCCCAAGTTAATTAAGACAGATCTTGTGAGACTAGTTACTTCCTTTGAGAATGAGTTGTTATAAGAAGATGCCCCGTATCTCTCTCTTTCCCACATGTTCCTACCACTGTGATGCCAGGTATCATGAACCACCACTATATCCTTCAACCTTCAGAACCATGAGATGTGAACTTCCTTTCTCTATAAAGCACCTAGTCACTGCTATTTTATTACAGCAACACAAAATGACTAGAAGAGACAATAGAAGTGCTGACACCAATGCTAGATAAATAAGGTTGAGCTGGTTGGGCTTGTCTTATTTTCAGAGCATTAAATTATTTGTATTAATTATTATCAACAAAATATTAAACAGAGCCTTGGGGGGAAAACAATCTCCACACATGACAAGTGTCTCTGCTGCAGCCATCAGCTTGACTGCGGAATTGCATCTCATGCAGGGGTGGAAATGCTTATTATAAATATTGGTACGAGGGACACATAGATCTGGTAGCCAAACTTTACCCTGAAATCTACCTGTCTGGGGATTTCCTCGAGTGTTAGCAAGGAAATCCAGAATCTGTCCAATACTAAATCCTGTGGTCCAGGGCTCCGACTCATCTTCTTAGAACCACCCTTCACCTTAGATTCTTCTCTGTTATGTCAGTGACGTGACAGCTCATATGACATGGTGACAATGAGCACCAAGGTAACAGAACTGAAGAGACTCCCTAATCCTGATATCCTAGAGCATCAAGTCGGAACGCAGAGGGGGGAAGAAAACCAAAAAAACCCCACAAAACAACAACAACAACAACAACAACAACAACAACAACAAAACAGAGCTTCTGTCCACCTCCTCTCAAGCCTCCTTAGTTTTACTGCAAATTTCTTTTTGTCTGTACATTTACTGAAGGTCCTAGTATTCTGTCCTGATGAGGTTTGAGAATGCAAGCAATAGAACTATAGGAACATCTGAAACTATGGCCGTGGAGAACTTTGCTGGCTAGACATCAAGCTACTAAAACTTTGCTTCAATAGGTTTTAAATAAAACTATGTTTTCTAGGCACGGTGGTGTGTGTATCTGTAAACCTAGTCCTTGAGAGGCAGAAACATGAGGATCAAGAGTTCAGAGTGAGCTAGGCTACACATAGTGAGCCTAGGCAAGCCTGGGCTATGTGATAAGACCCTCCCCCAATCTCAACAACAACAACAAAACACCACAAATAAATATATATGATTTTAATTTATTTTTTTAAATTGATTTAAGTTTTATTGCATTATGATGAGCTAAGATACATAATTTTAGTTGTTAACTTGAATTGGTTAACATTTAAAAACATATTTTAAGTGAATAGAATTACATCACATTCTTCTTTCCCTTTTATACCCTAACTCCTCCCAGAGACTGCCCCCCTCTTCAGTGCCTGCAATACCTTTTTTTAAAAAATTTTGTCATATTCTTTAAATTTATAAAATATTGTAACAATAAAAATGAGTAGTATAAAAATTGTTTGATATAAAACAACAATCAATTAAACAGTCTTATGTAGATGCTTGTCTACAGCAATACTCAAAATACATACGTTTTTGTCAATATAAATTTTAAATAACTCCAAACCTATTAGCTATATATTTTAAAATAATACATCACTGCTAGTTTTTTTTTAAATGAACATGAATAGATAAAGTCTTTTTGTTTGTTTGTTTGTTTTGTATTTAGAGTTTAGAATCTTGGCTCTTACTGTGGTACAAATCCAAAATAAGAACAAGTTTTAGACATTGGATTTCATTGTAATAAGACTGTACTTCAATGACCCTCACATCACCAAAGGATTTTACCTCCCTAGTAGCTATGCTAAGAGTTGACAGGTCTGCTGTGCCAAGGAGTGAATTGTAGGTACAATTTTTTGATACAGATTTCCTGCTATGGTCAAAGCTATTTGACTGGAGTGATTGTCTTCATTCTCAGCTCACAGAGAACAGGTTACACTCATTTAAGAAATAGTGTGTATATTAAGATGGTCTATCTGTGAAGTCATTCACCAACTGTTTCAATGAACAATGGTTCTGCTTGGAGGTGGCGCAGACATTAGGGGAGGATAAGAATCTGGTTCATTGGCTGTGATGATTTTGAAAAACATTCATCTCAGAGAAAGAGTAACTTATAAAGTTCTCTTTTTCAAGCCGGGCAGTGGTGGCACATGTCTTTAATCCCAGCACTTGGGAGGCAGAGGCAGGCAGATTTCTGAGTTCAAGACCAGCCTGGTCTACAGAGTGAGTTCCAGGACAGCCAGGGCCATGCAGAGAAACCCTGTCTGGGCGGGAGGAGGGGAGTTCTCCTCCTCATAATTGATATAGTAGTTACAAACATCAAGCAAAACATTCAGTCTCACTCTTCGTTGTTCTCTTATAAGCCACCTCCCAAGTTAATTGTTTATGTTTGGCTGTATAAATAATTTTGAAATATGTAAGCTGTTCTGAAAACCATAGTATAGTGTAAAAACATCAAATAAACAATACAGAGACTGAGATAGGAGAAGCATGGTCTCAAGACCATTATGTGGTACCCGGCAAGACACTGTCAGGGACAAACAAGCAGAAAATGTATATGGATTGTACAATATTGGACCTATTTCTCCAATTACCAAATTAGAGAGACCACCAGATGATAGTCAACAAATTTTCAATTCCTCATACTTTTAAATTTGAATCGATTAGGAAAAGTTGGTAATATTAATTTTCATATTAAGAGGTAATAAGAAAAAGTAGTTGTTACTTCCTGTTATTTTTGTTGTTAGAGGTGGAATTACTTTTGTGTGGATTTGTTGAAAGGTTACTTTCTTGCTTCTTCTAGGGTGTAGTTTTGCTCCTTATGTTGGTATTTTCCATCTATTGTCCTTTGTAGGGCTGGATTTGTGAAAGATATTGTGTAAATTTGGTTTTGTCATGGAATATCTTGTTTTCTCCATCTATGGTAATTGAGAGTTTTGCTGGGTATAGTAGCCTGGGCTGGCGTTTTTGTTCTCTTACGGTCTGTATGACATCTGCCCAGGATCTTCTAGCTTTCATAGTCTCTGGTGAGAAGTCTGGAGTAATTCTGATAGGCCTGCCTTTATAGGTTACTTGACCTTTTTCCCTTACTGCTTTTAAAATTCTTCCTTTGTTTTAGTGGATTTGGTGTTTTGATTATTATGTGATGGGAGGAATTTCTTTTCTGGTCCAGTCTATTTGGAGTTCTTAGGCTTCTTGTATGTTCATGGGCATCACTTTCTTTAGGTTAGGGAAGTTTTCTTCTATAATTTTGTTGAAGATATTTACTGGCCCAAATACCTTGGGAGTCTTCACTCTCTTCTATACCTATTACCCTTAGGTTTGGTCTTCTCATTGCACACTGGATTTCCTGGATGTTTTGGGTTAGGAGCTTTTTGCATTTTGCATTTTCTTTGTTTTGTCAATGTTTTCTATGGTGTCTTCTGCCTCTGAGATTCTCTCTTCTATCTCTTGTATTCTGTTGGTGATGTTTGCATCTATGACTCCTGATTTCTTTCCTAGGTTTTCTATCTCTAGAGTTGTCTCTCTTTCTGATTTCTTTATTGTTTCTATTTCAATTTTTAGATTCTAGATGGTTTTGCTCATTTCCTTCACCTGTTTAATTGTGTTTTCCTGTAGTTCTTTAAGGGATTTTTGTGTTTCCTCTTTAAGGGCTTCTAGCTGTTTACCTGTGTTCTTCTGTATTTCTTTAAGGGAGCTTTTTATGTCCTTCTTACTGTCCTCTACCATCATCATGAGAAGTGATTTTGGATCTGAATCTTGCTTTTCCCGTGTGATGCTGTGTCCAGGACTTGCTTTGGTGGGAGAATTGGGTTCTGATGATGCCAAGTAACCTTGGTTTCTGTTGCTTATGTTCTTATGCTTGCCTCCTGCCATCTGGTTATCTCTAGTGCTACCTGCCCTGGCTATATCTGACTGGAGCCTGTCCTTCTTGTGATCCTGGTTGTGTCCGAACTCCTCAGAGTCAAGCTGTCTCTGTGATCTTGTGTTCCTGGGCTAATTAGAGCGCCTGGGAGTATAGCTTCCTCTGAGAATTATGGGACTCGCTGCAGAGTTTGTGCCCAAGGTCTGCTCAGGGAACCAGCCTCTGATCCTCTCATGGTTTTAATTTAATGGTGCACACATGTACAGAATCATCCATTCACACACTTTATAATTACTTTATATAACGATCCACGTTAAACAAAGTTAGCTTGCTTGACCTCTGATCTGTTGAACTATTTTTTCATTTTAAAATGCTTTCACCCAATGCCATAGCTTTCCTTCTCAAACTTCAGAAATAACACACAGGACTTTCAGTGACGTGTGAGCCATAAGGGAAAGTACATCAGAAACACTGAATATATCTAAGGCAGTGGTTAGAAATAGATTTCTTCTAATGTTTCATTTTCACAGGGAAAGCTGTGAGGTGCATGTGGGTCACTTAATCATGGACCTTCTGCTGAATCCTTCCAAATCTCTGCTATTTGAACGTTTATTCTATGAAGACACCTTTTTATCAGAAGATATCGTTAAAACAACATTCCACTTCTATGTAATTTATATTGTTAGCACCTTGAGGATATTTCAGCTCTGTGTGTGTGTGTGTGTGTGTGAGTGTGTGTGAATTAATTAAATTTAGGTTCATACACATACTAAACAAAGTGCCTTACCACTGAGCAATGTTAGCAACCCCTTTTTATCTCTCATTTTTGACATGGGATCTGCCCTACTTGCCCAGGCTACCCTAAAACTCACTCTGTAGCCCAAGCAGACCTTCTACTCATGATCTTACTGTCTCAGCCTCTTGGGTATTTGTGATTGCAGGTCTGTACCACCAGGTTACTTGCTTTGAACATAACACCAGGCACATAATTATAGGGGTTAAATGACCTGTTTGTTGAGGAATCTATCTTATAAAATATTACTATAGGGTTAGAGCGATGTCCCCATGGTTAAGAGCACTTGTTTTTCTTCCAGAAGATGGAAGCAGAGGACCTGAGTTTGGTTCCCAGGGCCCATCTTAAACAACTCACAATGGCTGTTACTCCAGCTCCACACTCTTTGGATCTCTTTGGGTAACACACAAATACTTTAAACATGGTTTTAAGTATGTCTATAGGGCACAAGATTGACTATCAACTAGTAAATATTTATTATACTGTTAAAACTCTTCAATGGGGAAGTTAGAAAACTACCAGCAAGCATCAGAAATTGACTTGAACAAACTCAGACTTCATTAGCAACTAACAAAGGAAAATGAAGGTGTGAATAGAAAGCTATCCAAAATTGACCTCTTTACATTGTTTACATCAATTTGTTCAGTTTATAGTTTATCAGATGTTAGATTCAATAGATACTATTGTAAGTTTTTCTAGAAGATGGACATTGAACACCAGAGTCCAAGGTCACTGACAATGTATTTGACTAATTTCTTTCATGACTATATGCCTTGTCTTTTCAGAATTCCTCTGAATTATTGGATGCTTTTGTGAAAGTATTATATAAATTACTGCTGCTAATTTGGATGAGAAAGGAAATTTTTACAATTTACTTTGAACAAAGTGTGGGTTTTGATTGAATTTTTTAAAAGAGAAAAATCACTAAGTTGTATCCTTTTTGTAAACATGCATGCAAAATGTTGACCAACTAAATGTACCGATACAGTAAAATAACAACAAACTGTGGCAGAGTGGAGTTTATCTCAAGAATGCAGAGCTGATTTCATATTCAAAATTCAATACATGTGATTGTTATACTGACAAAATGAAGACTCAGAGGCACAGACTATTCTCAATAGATTTATTAAAACACACCTGGAAAAAGACAAACTCTTAATAAAATATTTTACAAAATAAATGTTTAAGTAAGTTAGAAGTTGAATGGACTATCCTTGACCTGATAAGGAGATTCATACGAATTTTTAGTTAATATAGTATGTACGGATAAAAGAATCTCTGTGTTGTGCTCCCAGGTGGACATAGGGGAAATGTCCTCTTTAAATGTGTTATTGAAGCCACAGCTGTTCAAATACGTGACAAAGTGAAACAAGTATCCTAATATGTATTGCTGATGAAAAGTATAAGGCCCCTACTAAGCAACTAGTGAAACTGTTGGGTGCCATGATTTGTCCTGGGGAGACACAACACAGACAACACACACATACACATACCTACTCACCCCAGATGGGAATCCCAAGACAGACCGAAGGACGGAGAGCAGCCAAGTCCAACTTGGAGAACCAATGAGTTTTATTGGGGTTACTTACTTATACAAATAGGTGAGGGGCTACGCCCAGGAACAGAAATGAGTCAAAGACAGCTGTGTCACCCACACCAGCCCCAGCACGGGTGACATCTCACAACAGCTGGAAAGCTAGAACCCACTGCACAGCCTGCAGGCAGCTCTGCAAGCTGGAGAGGGTCCTTTTCCAGTAACTCAGTCTAAACTTCCTCCAGGCCGTTCTGCTGGATTCTGCTTCTTCACGGCTGGTCTGGCCTCAGAGTCTTGTTCGCTGGCTAGCTTATTTGAGAATGACTGTTATCAGGTTTTACTACTTGCTCGGGGAGGAAGACACCCTAGAATATATTCAGTTCCGGGTACTTCCTGAAGCAACTGGAGTTGTTCAGCATCTCTCTTCGAACCTTCCCTGTAGCATGGAATCTTTCAGTTCCAGGAAGAAACTGCTACGTTAGAGAAACTAATCAAATACAACCATGCTGTAAGTTATCTCATTGATATTCTAACGTCAATCATCTTATACACTAGCATCAAACAACTGCAAAGCAAATATTTCATTTACAGTGGCAATTGGGGAGGCATCCAATACCTGTAAACTAAATTTAACATTGAAAATTTGACATTAAAATTATAAGACTCCTGAGAGAAATTAAGAAACCCCAAATAGCCGGAGATATATGCTATTTTCCGGATAAAAAGATTCACATGTATTTGAGAAATGATAAAGTTGAGGCTTTACACTCTCTGAATTCAATGCTTATTAAACTTATATTCCTTATGAAATTACAAGACCATCGTAAGAACAAATGAGCATCAGAGTGACAGAATAGAAAGCCTAGAAATAGAGTTTATTTTTTGTTTTGTTTTGTTTTGGTTTTGGTTTTTAGTTTTTTATTTCTTTGGGTTTTTTTTTTTTTTGAGACAGGTTTTCTCTGTATAGCCCTAACTGTCCTAGAATTCACTCTGTAGACCAGGCTGGCCTGGAACTCAGAAATCCACCTGCCTCTGTCTCCCAAGTGCTGGGATTAAAGGTGTGCACCACCACTGTCATTTCTACTCAGCAGAAACAAAGAAAGAACTTTCCAACAAAAAGTGTTGTAACTGTTGAATATTTAAGCGGGAAAAGTTTATGTAAATGAAGTCATATGTCCTTCAACACTACTTCTATCAAATGTAAATAATCTGTATTATTTTCTATTTACACATTGATCATCTATAGCTAATCAGTGTATTGTTTTAAAAGCTAGAATGATGTTTTTGCTCCTGGGCTATTTGTTTTTGACAAAAACAACTGTTTTAAATTATAAAGGAAAAGTTTTTCATTAATGACATCTCTAATGACAGCATATGAAGTAACTAAAAATTATCCATGACCACACAACCCAGACATTACCTGAAAACGACATTTTGGGGTAGTTTTCCTAAGCCTTTCTGTACAATGCTCTAAAACTTGTGAATTTCTTAACATAGTATTCACTTACTTGTGAGATTTTTTAGGATTAAATTCTTTTGGGTTATTTTTTTACTTTAACATTATTTCATGAGTTTTGTGTGTGTGCGTGTGTGATTATGTTTTCAAGCGGCGTAGATTTTAATGGTGAGCTACATTCAAATGATATTTTGTTAGATATCCGCTCCTAGGATACTGCCAAGCTCATAAACATTCTTTTTCCTTTGAAATTTTCTACTCAAAATGAACCTTAACTATTCAGCAAACATGACTCAAAGAAGTCATTCTCGAACAGTTATATTTTTTGTTGTCTGTGGTGACTTTGAGTTTGTCTTATCTACTCAGTGCTTCCTTGCTCACAGTGAAATTTAAGGAAGGCCACAAAGCAAGCATTTCCACATTGCACCTTAATATTGAAATAAGCACAGGAGCAGTGATCAGACCAAACTTACAGCGCCTAACAACATGGCAGGGCGACAAGGGATTGCTCAAGTGCTCGTGATCGACTTACATACGTCCGTTTTCTTCTCAGCCAGGCATGAGTTTGTTTCATGTAGTCTGAGACTATACCCCCATACTATGGGCTGAAGCCCAGAGAAGGCAGTCCTCAGAAAGAAAACAGGAGGAAAGTCAAAAGGAGAAGCAAAGACGGACCAGGAGCACTTCCTCAAGCCTGTCAGCTGTGGGCCCTGGTTTCACTTCCTTCTAGAACTTGCCTAGCTTCTGCCTTTGGGTTCTGTGAGGATCCTTGTTCACAATTCCGAATTTTCTTCTCCTCCTTCTTTTCTCTCTCGGTCCTCTTCCTCCTCCTCCTCCTCCTCCTCCTCCTCTCCCTCTTCTTCCTCCTCCTCCTCTTCCTCCTCCTCCTCTCCCTCTTCTT
>JADRCD010197779.1:14643-75134 GCA_019843815.1 Montemys delectorum
TCCTCCTCCTCCTCCTCCTCCTCCTCCTCCTCCTCCTCCTCTCCCTCTTCTTCCTCCTCCTCCTCTTTCTCCTCCTCCTCCTCCTCCTGCTCCTCCTCCTCCTCCTTGCCATTCTTTTGTAAGATTGACTTGTTATCAAAGAAACCCAAATTATAAAAAATAAAGGGACTCTTGAGGGGCTTCCCCTACAGAGTCCCCAGCCCTGTTGATGCTCTCCACTCCCTTGGCTTTACGTACGGAGAGCTTCACTCACCTATTCCCTCAACCTAAGTTCAATGTCCGCTAGAATCCTCGGGTGATGCTGCTTCACTCATCAAGGTGCTGTGTACAGAGAACACGCCTGCTCTAGTGATGCTTTACTGTGAACCTTTCTGGTGTTTTCCTGACCAGAGAATGTGTTTTGTTAGAG
Organism: Montemys delectorum; assembly: GCA_019843815.1. Classification (NCBI taxonomy): domain Eukaryota; kingdom Metazoa; phylum Chordata; class Mammalia; order Rodentia; family Muridae; genus Montemys; species Montemys delectorum. Next base: position 15,053 of record JADRCD010197779.1, read on the forward strand.
AATGCTCAGACTTTGACATCTGATCACTCCTTTAGTTATTTGTTTTTTAAAAACTCTAATCCTATCATGTAGTTCTTAGAAAAGCATTGCACTAATTTTTCTTAAGGAGGAATAAATAAATACCTTTTTTTAAAGCATTTAATGTATTTAATGTAATGACCTCTGGAAAAGCAACCAGTGCTTATTTGTTTGTTTGTTTATTGGTTGTTTTATTTATTTCAAATGTTATCCCCCTTCCTGTTCTTCCCTCTACAAACCCATCCCATACTCCCTCCCCTTTGTCTCTAAGAGGGTGCTCCTCCACCCACCCACCCATCCACTCCCACCTCACCACCCTAGCATCTCCCTAAGCTGGGGCATCAAGTCTTCACAGGACCAAGGGCCTCCCCGTCCAGTGATGCCAGATAAGGCCATCCTCTGCTACATATGTAGCCGGAGCCACAGATCCCTTCATGTGTACTCTTTGGTTAGTGCAATCAGTGCTCTTAACAGCAGATCAAAGAATGGATTCTGCTCAGTCCACTATGTGAACCAATGAGTTTATTTAGCTTACTCATAGGAGCATGTGGGAGAGATTATCTCCAGGAACTGGTGATCTCTCCAAACAGCTGCATCAGCACAGAGTTCTGCATCTTCATAGCATGGCAGCATGGCAGCTACATCATCAGAGTCCTACTTTTAGTTAACCTGTCTATATACTCCAGCATCTCCCAAGGTCATCTAGAAGGTGGAAAAAGCAAGAGGGAGTCAAGACTGGACTCCCAGGTAAGAGTTCTATTCCCCTCCCCCTTCTATCTACTAAAGGAGGTCTGCACATCTGATACTGATACAATGCAACTATATGCCTTTGTAGTGTTCTGCTTATTTTGCTGCCATGGCAACTAGATCAAAGTCATCCCTTCCCTGAGATGGTGTTGGGATGATCATGTTATGTCTCTAAAGGACAAAGGTATAGAGAAACATGGGAGATCAAGTTTGGTTTGTCTTACTATTATTTCAAATAATAACTTTAACACTGGGAAAACGAAGCACTTGTAATTTTTTACTTTTGAATGTCACTGAGTTAGTTCTGTTTTCAAACATTTGGCTTGGGTTCAGCATACAGTCCCGTGACATGTTTTTAGTGGCTGAGGCAAAGAGATAATACACTCACACTGTTAACTGAAAATTTTTTTTCAGTAATACCCACTGCGCTAATCAGCTTTCTATTACTGGAACAAATTACCCCTCAAAAGAGCTGATACAGAGAAAAGGTTTCATTTGTTTTATGGATTTGTTGGCTTCGGTCCATGATCCCTTTAGCTGCAGATCTTTAGGCTAGCACACATTTAGTTTTCAGAAATTTGTTTTCTATATATTCTATATGAAACCTCATTCTCAAACTGTTGAGATGCATTATGAGTTAAACTGAGCAAAAATGGCTCAATAAATAGCCAACATTTGTTGTCAGTGCTACAGCATTGCAGGAGAGAAAAACGGCATGAGGCGAGGAAGCAGTATATGGAAGCTCGGTGTAAAACAAGACTGCCCAGAGTGGTGTGAATGTTGAACGTTGTAAATTCTGAGCTAGGGAATTCAGGGGCGAAGTAAGCATAAACAGAGAAGCCAATTGCCCAGGACACCAAGACAGAGGGCCCACACTGTTATCTCTGACAACTCTTCTATTACTCTTTTTTAGCTCTTATGAGGTGACTGGAAACAGAAATAGTTGGAGAGAAATCTTTCGAAGGGAATGTGGTTTGAAGGGAATGTGGTTTGACGTGGTTCCTGAAGGTGAGTATTTGAGAGGATAAAGCACTGGATATAAGACCCAAGGCGAAGCATAGAAATGAGAATGTGCTTTGTTCTGCAGAGGAGCAGTCTCTCTCTCTAGACACCAGCACGTGCTGGAAGCTTCGGGAAATTGCCCAGGTGAATACAGTGGACATAGGCAGGTCAGAAGCATCTGAATGTGACCATCAGCACAGAAAGACTGCTGAACCATGGAGTGACAGGATAGAAATTAGGGCAAAGGGTGAGGGAATATGGGTGAGTGGAGGCTGAAGCCAGGCAAGAAGATTGGAGCATCGTATAGTGATCCATCTGTTACCCAGTGAAGACTCTCTCAAAACAGCGCAGACATGAGAAAAGATGGGAGATCATTCAAGAGAGGAAAAGATCTGGTTTCAAACATGAATAGCTAGAGAAGACACTGGAACTTTTTGTCTACAAAGAGTCTGCATGCATGGGATTGGGGCTTAGGGGAAAGTGCAGGGGGAAAATGCATGTTATATACAAAAAAAATAGCCAATAACATAGAAAGTTCAACTGGATCCAAGAAAATGGAGACTCTGGAGAAGAGAAGGATGGAGAAATGTGGTTGAGATGCCCTGTATTCAGGCCTTGGACAGGTGAGCTGAGCTACTTACTGTTGGTAGAGACATGGCTGGGAGGTGACACTTGCTTGGGATTGACAAAGAATTAAGGGAGCAAAACAGATGAGGAGCCAAAGAAGTTGAATTGAGAAGATCACATTTAGAAGAGTTTCTATTACGTCCTGGGATTGAAAATCAAGGAGAGGAAAGATGGGAGGTGATGGACTTGCGAACATTCGCAGAATGATGATGATGTTGTTATGCACATGGGCTCCGACCGAAACTCTTCCTAGGTCCATGACACCTTGACAACTTAATGTGCAGAGGCTTACCCACTCTAAGGTTGACTATCTTCCCCCATTCATGCCTTTCCCACCAGCTTGGCGTGTGATCTGATTTTGGACTGAGGGTACTGCAGATCTAAGAGATCAATACGAGTTCCTACTAAAGCAGGGTGGAGCTGTAGTGCAGTGTGACTGGTGTCTTTGTGAGAAGTGGAGAGAGACATAAGGAAGGCACCAACGCCTGTAATGATAGGAGCAGAGTCAGGGGTTGTGGAGCACCTAGGAGTGCTGGGAATAGAAGAGATGAAGGGAAGGTGTGGATCTGATCCTGCCTTAGCGTTCTTAGAAGGAACAGGGCTCTTCCCTTTAGCACTATGTTTAGAACCAGAAGTGTGTGGCATTTTGTGGAGGCAGTCCCAGAACCTCAGTGCGTCCAGCCGCCTCATTCTTAAATTGGAGATTATGCTTTCTCAAACAAAGGGTGAAAACCATCACACCAAAAAGTGCCTAGCCCAGGGTCTGGTCTACAGATAAAGCTCAAGCAGTTATTGACAATGTATTTTGATATTAGTCTTTAAAGCAGCGATTCTCAACCTGTGGGTTGCAACCACTTGGGGGGGGAGGGGCGTCATATATCAGATATTTATATTATGGTATATAACATTAGCAAACTTACAGGTATGAAGTAGAAATGAAATAATTTTGTGGCTGTGGTCATCATGCCACGAGGAACTGTATTAAAGGGCAGCAGCACTTGGAAGGTTGAGAATCACTGTTTTAAAGCATCTAGCCCTGGACAGGAGAAAAAATGATCCTGCTCAAGCCAGGTAGACGATAAAGTGTGCAATTTTTTTTCTTGATTAAATAATCACTGCACATTTCATTTAAATATATATAACAAATGCCTCACCTCTGAAGACATGCACCATTTTAGATCAAAAGAAGCATTCTCTAGGTTGGCCACTCAATTGGTGTGACACTGCACTTCAAAATTTCAGAACAGTAGACTCACCCTTAAATTACAAACTTTAGCACCATTGAACACAGCTTTCACAGAAGGCCAATTTTCTCAAAGCCAGTTTTCGGTATCCGCATATGAAAGAAGAGATTCTGACTTTAAGTGAGACGAAATCAACGTCGACTTAAATTCTCAGTGACTTAAATCCAGACAAAAATTCTTCCACCATAATTTTGTGAAACTACACAGTACATGCAGTACATTGTTCTCTCCCAGAAATATGAACAGCTCTATCTATCTTGTCTGAAGCACTCAGGAAAAAAACAAAACAAAAACAAAACAAAACAAAACAAAAAACCCAAAAGGTCAGGGGTGAATTTTGAATTGTGTTCTACCCAGCAAGTTCAAAGCAAAGGACTGATCTAATTTCATGAATTTATCTTTCCTTTCTCATAATTTAGACATTGCTGCCCAGGTGTTGCAAGGATTTTTTTTGTTTGTTTGTTTGTTTGTTTGTTTTTAAACAAGAGTATGAAGGAAAAAACAAACTCCTCATTTCTTGTCCAGAAAGGAAGGAAAATGGGGAAAGGGCAGAGGCTATAAAAACCATTCCCTTTTAAAGTAACTGTCACAGAAGTTCCAGGGAGAAGGGAGGGGACCTTTAATGACAGCATGTAACTCAGTAGTAAAAGATCTGCTGAGAACATTCCCAACAGTTTTTCAAAAGTCACTTTGAAATTTTCATTACTTCTAATTTCTAAAGAACATTGGGCATGAAATCTATCCTTTAAGACATTCGACTAAAATGGACCAAGAACTTTGACCCTGCCTTACCTTTACCCCAGAGTAAACTACAGAAAGTCCCCTCTACTGCAATGTGAACACTGTAGTTGGACAATAAAATATTACATTGTAAGCCTGGTGGTGGTGGTACAGGGGTTTAATCCCAGCACTCAGGAGGCAGAGGCAGGCAAATCTTCAAGTTTGAGGCTAGCCTGGTCTACAGAGCAAGTTCTAGGACATCCAGGGCTACACAGAGAAACCCTATTCCAGCAAAAACAAACAAACAAACAACATATATTTAACTTTGTACTTCGTTTAAACTTGGATATCCAGGACAACTATAAGGAAGCTGAACATAAAACGGGAGGTTCCCTTGACAGACAGACTCTTAAGTATTTGAAATGTTCTCTGGTTGCAAGGAGGAAGTTACATTTTGTTGTGCAAGCTGTTGGTCACAGAGCCCTTGGCGAACTAAGAGGTGACAGTCCAGTGGTTTTCTCAATATAGATTGGCCAATGGGATTTTAAAGCATTGTCTTCCACTCCTTTCATAATTAGGAAAGACAGAGTTACTTCTGGAGGGAATAGAATTTTCTTTCTAGTTGATTCAGTCTTGTCTCAAGCCTGAGATTAGAGGGGAAGGCTGTGGACATAAGGCAGCTTCAATTTCTTGCTTTCACAAAGGCAAATGCCAGATGTTCATCTTTTCATAGGTTTTTACCGCCTCAGCGTTTATGGAAAATAGACATATATCTAAGTATAGCTATAGAGTACATACCCATATATTATGTTCAATATATTTACTAAATATATATATATATATATATATATATATATATATTCCTTCTAATCTTTTTTCTCTCCTATCTAGTGTTAGGGGGTTAAAGGGTAGAGAAAAACAGAAAAGGAACCCACAAAGTAGCACATTGGTTACACATTCCAAGCCCAATTTCTCTCTCTCTCTCCCTCTCCCTCTGTGTGTATGTGTGTGTGTGTGTGTGTGTGTGTGTGTGTGTGTGTGTATGTGTCTGCCTGTGGATCAGGATGTAGCTCTCATGTGCTGCTCTGCCACCATGCAGGCCCCTATGCCCCCTTCCATGATGACAGTGAACCTGTAAGCCAGCCCCAGTTAAATGCTTCCTTTTATAAGAGTTGCCTTGGTCATGGTGTCTCTTCACAGCAACAGAACAACGGTCACTAACACAAAGCTAAAATCTTAGGATCGGGTTGCCACACCTGTTCAGCCTGTGACAAGGAGTCTCTTTAGATGTGCCACAACACACTCATCGCAGACCTGTCTGTGGTTTGTTTTCTCCTATGAAAATGAAAGTCCTGTACCTAGGGCTCTTGGTAGACTCATTTGGGCTCCAGTAAGGTGGGCAGCCCTGGCTTGCAGCTTTGTTGCTTGTACTGTAATAGCTTGTCTCTGAGACTGGCTTCACTCCCATGATTGTAACTCTCCTTGGTAGACACCCGCAACATCCATACCGGGTCCCCATTAACAGCTACTATTCACTTTCACAGCTTCATACAGTGTCCTCTTGGGGACTTCTTGTATAGCACTTGGCCTTACCACTCACTGCCAGCCTTTTGCTTTCTTGGTACAAGCCTCTGGGATGCCCTTACTTTCGCATGTTTCATGTCTGAAAACCTGTACCGAAAGGCCAAAGCTACCAAGCTCTGTTGTCAGTCCCAGATATAGCCTGGCCCTCTTGAACCACAGTTTCATTTCCTCTGTGTGTGGAGCCTGGTGAAACAGTTTTTTCTAGGTGATTGCTTTTGAGCAAAGAGTCCTCTTGGTGGGTGGTCAGCCTAAGCTCATTCCTTTCAAATGAATTTGAGTTTTCCCAAGTTGGCCTTACTGCCAGGGGACTTTTTATCAATTGCAGTTTCTGGAATTTTTCCATCACCTTGAAACTTTCCTGCCAGGCTACCTTCCCTGGCAATCCACACAGTTCTCCTATCTTTTTGTTCCACTTGTCTCTCTCTCACTCAGACCTGGATGAGAGCAGTTAGTAGCCACCATGCCACAGCCCGAACACTCTCCTGTCTTGAAATTCCCTCTGCCAAACAAATTAGTCCATTACTTTTGAATTTAGCCACACTGGAGTTCTCAGGACACTGTGATTCTCTGTCAGAATATAATAACAGTAATGCTGTCTAGCTTGATTCTTGACAGAGTCCTCGTTCACCTACTGTTGCGACCGCCTCGACCAGCAAGGAAGACGCAACCAGACAGCTCTTCTTTAAGCAGTTTATTCAGGAACCTTGAACAATCTTCTCCCCCCCCCCCCCCCGCCCACTCCTTCAGCCTTAAATGCTCTAAACTGTACTAGCCTCATTGGTCCACGTGGCAAAGGCGGATAGGTCACTCTATGCGGAAGCAAGCTAAATCGGCAGGCATAACCCTATATGGACTTGTTTATGAGATAGTTCTGTATCCCAAGAAGCGGAACTCAGCGCCATCTTTAAAGTGCGGTTCAGACAGCTCTCCACAACCTATGAACTCCCTTCCTCACACCCCACCCCACCCCCACGCACCTCCCTCCCATCTATATCTGCTGACATTCTTCTGAACACTCACCAGAAGGACCATTAAGCATTGCTTGCAGCATTGGAAGGCTTTTCTAGTTCATATTTCCAAAATCCTTCACATCCCTCCCCCGCGCCTGCTCCAAATGCCCAAGAACAACATGGGCTATTACACTATGCCACAGCAATAGACTCGCTTCTTGGTACTGATTTTCTTTTATATTCCATTTGTGGAAGGAATACTGACTTTTTGTTTGATGATTTTATTATTTATACTTGTGCAGATACATGCACAGGTACCCTCGGAGGCCAGAGGATGTGGGATCCCCTCTGCAGTTCCTGGCAGTTTCTAGCCATCTGATGTGGGTACCGGGAAACAGATTCCTCTCTGCACAAGAGTAGCAAGTGCTTTCTCTGACTAGCAGTCTCTCCAGCTCCCAACCTTTTGTTTTCAAAGCAAACAGTCAATGAGGTTTTGTCAGGCTGGTGCAAACTCAGAGCTGTCTTCTGTGGGTTGTGATTTCAGAGCCTTCACACTGAAGCTTAGAGCTTTTCCGTGACATCACCCCGGTGGCTCCCCGCTACTCTGCTAGGTGAGCAGCCCGGCTGCCTTAGGGGGATAAGTATTTTCCATAGTTCTGGAGGCTAGGAGATACGAATAAGGGTTCTATCAGACTCCATGTTTGTTGAGGCCCCTTCCCTCGCAGAGAAGCACCTTACCGATGCATTCCGAGGACAAGAAAGCATCTCTCTCTCTCTTCTAATAAAGGCATCAGTCCCACCCACAAGGGTTCCACTGTCAAGACCTCATAATAATTTGGGAGGTGCATCAATTTGGAGAGACACAAACATTCAATACATAGCATGGTCTATACTGTGGTTTATGTTTTTCAGGCCTATTGTACGTCTTTGAGGTCAGACCCACACTTTTCACAGAACGGGATAAAAAAAATGAAGTTTGATTATGTTGATTTTTCTCATCTTTCACAGCTGGAGTTGATGTTACTTCACCTGGCTAAAAATTGGGAATGAGTCATAAAAGCCCATAAGTGGGTGTGTCTGAGCAGTGAGCAGCTGGGGCGCAGTAGAGGGGGGGAGCCTTTCTCAGGAGAGTTTTGAGCCTCGGGACTACGGTTATAATTTTCAAAGGAGGAAAACATAAGTAGATGTTCTCCTTTCAGAGGACACTCCTTCACAAGTTCCTTTTGCTTATTCTTTAGAAGAAATATTTACAGGGTAGCAATTTTCATCTGGTTTCAAAAAGTAGCCATATTTAAATGTGTCAGCAATGAAAAACTAGCACCTCCAGTTATCTATAGATCCAGATTCCATTCTAAACATTTAACCACCCACATGTTAAGTGTCCTGGTCCTCAAAATAACTCAAGAAACATTGCAATGAAATGTAAATATAATATAATATATTCTCTACAGTGAATGACATATGAAATACATAATGAAACATTAAGATGCACAAATGGTGAGACTGAAGCTTAACGATTAGTAACCCATTGTAATTAAATGTTCACATTAGCTAATGCAGTCAAATTAGGGCTAGAACCCAGACACTTAGGTTTTATGAGTAGATAAAATATCCAGTCTGCTGTGCTGTGAAAGGAAAAGGGAAGAGCAGTTATGAGGAAGTGGGAATGTTTGAATCTTAGATGGTTTGGAGTGAATGGACAATAGATTCTCAACTGAAGTGCTTAAGCAGTTAAGGTGACAGTATCAGAAACAATCATGGAGTTAACTTCACTTCTCCTTGCATGGATGTAGGGGACTCACAAGAAGTTACAGAAACTCACAACAACAGAGTTAGAAGACTTACATAACCTTCCTGCGGTTACATAAGCAGTAAACAGTTGCTGGGGGAAAGCCTCTTGTGTGGGCAGGCTCCTGGGAGTGAGGCAGATGAGGAGGACCTACCTTTCCATGAGATAAGACAGGTGTTACTGTCAACGTACTGCTAAAACACATTATGAACACTATTACTGTTAATGGCAATTTCTTAAATTATGGATTCCCTTTCCAATGTTCATCTACAAACAAAGACATTGGGGATGGGTTCATTTGACCATTTGGCAGGTGGCCACTTTCCCTTGTAGCCCTGTCAGCCTTGAGCAGAAGGATGGCCGGTCAAGCAGCCAGTCTACAGCACCAAGCAAGCATCTGGAACATTCCATGGATGCCTAAGGAAGGGCGCTCCAAACAGCTTGCCCTGTACTTTTTGCTATACAGCCTTGGATGGACTCTAGCTGACCCTGCAACTGCTTCCACCTAGGGCAGCAGTTTTCCCCAGCAGCCTAGTAGCAGGATGGGTGTTGTTAATACAAAAGAGACCTCTGTGTAGTTGGTGCAACCACAGACCTTCATTAGCATGAGTGATTTTCTGTGGTCCTTGCAAACATCTCACAGGTTTTCTGGTTCATTTTGCAAGCTTATGACAGGAGAGTTTAACGTGTTCCTCAGAGACTTGGCTATTTAAGTCTTTCCCTAATAATGTTAAATCCCTTTGCAGCACCATTAGGTAACTTGGAATTCTGAACTTTAATTCAGACTACAGAGATAGGACAGATACTATGGCTACCAGAAAGAAGGAAAAAAAAGAGAAAAAAGAAAAAGAAAAAGAAAAAAGAAATGAAGCCCCTCAAGTCACTCAAAATCAGTTTATCTAAAATGAATTAGGATGTTAAGGCCTCATTTATGTCTGACAGTCTATACTCTTGAATTGACCTTTAATTCAGCCATTAAACCCTACACTACAGTGGGTTTTAGTACAGTTCCTCTTAATGACTCCCAAACTTTTTTCTATATTGTGGGAGCAAAAGAAAAATATGCATAAATATAAACCTGCATATACGTTAGAGTCATTTTTAAGGTGCTCACCAAAAGCAACAGTTTTTAGGCAATACGACCCTTCAGTGTCTGGGCAAATACACCTGATTGGTTTAGCTCTTCTTTCCTCACTTCCTTCTGTAAAGTTTAGCTGCAGAATATTTGGAAAAAGATGGAGTTGGGCGGGCGAGGGGGGATGGGGCAACTAGCACTAACGTTTTTTTTTTTTTTTTCAAACGCGATTTTTTTATTTTTCAAAGTAAAAGGTCACAAACTTCAATGTAAGCAGCCTAACTGGGATTAGGGATGCTTCTGAGGCTGACCTTGGATTTGAAGGACAGGGAAACGGGGCTGATTTAGTTTAAGTGGTGGGGAGAATCACAGTTTTAGATGAAAAGAGTCCTATCAGGAAGAAGCGCTAGAGCCAGCCTTGGCCAGGAGGACTCGGACACCTGCCGGGCCTTGCGTCAGTAAGTGATTTCAGATCCTGCAGCTAGGGGAGTTCAAGTTTTACTGCCAGCCGGCTGGCCGGAAGACTGGCTGAAATGACAAAGAGGATCTATTTCTGTTTTAGTGGATTTAGCAAAGAAGGAGACGTATCCAGGTCACTGGACGCATTCTCAGAAAACCCTGTAAATAAAAACATCAGCATTTACACCTTTGCAAAAAGTTGCTCGCAGACGCCCTCGCGGAGAGGGAAGGATCTGGAGCAGCAAAAAACCTGCCAGCTCCCTAGATCGGTACCCAGCGCTCTCTTCCCTGCCCAGCTCACCGGCTCCTAGTCTCTGGAGGCGCGCAGTCAGGAGGGGGCGAGGGGCGTGGAGGCTGTTCCCTCGGAGCAACCAATGAGCAGCGAGCCCCGGCGGTGGCGCCAGTGACGTAGGCGGCGCTCCCTCCGCCCCTCTGCGGGGCGGACGCTGCGAGCCGACCGCCGTCGGAGCGCTAGGGGGCTGAGGGCGGGACGGGCGCGCGCGCGCGGAGCGGGGGGCCAGTGCGCGTGCGCAGCCGCTCGGCCCGGGGGAGGCGGGGCAGAGGAGCGGACACGCGCATGCGCGCGCCCCGGGGCGGTCGCGGGCGGAGGGGGCGGCTCCTCGAGTGTCGGCGACCCGAAGGCCGAGCGGCAGGCAGGCGGGCGGGCGGCAGGTGCCGCGGCCGGGCGCCGCTGCCTCGTCGCGCGTCCCCGCGATGAGCCTCGTCTGGCGGCCTGCCCCTGCCGGCTGCGGGTCCGCGCGGGCCTCACGGCGTGACCTGGGCCTCGTGGCGTGGCGGGCCCCCGCGGCGCGACGCGGGCCCTGAGCGGGAGCGGCGGTCCCTCCCGCTGCCCAGGCCTCGCCCGCCAGCGCTCCTCGATGTCTCCCCGGCGGGGAGGACGCTGCCTGCGACACCCGCCGAGCGGCGCCCCCCGGAGCGCCCCGCTGCCGCCCCGCGGGGACGATGAGGGCGGAGGGCGCCGACCACTCGATGATCAACCTGTCGGTGCAGCAGGTCCTGAGCCTCTGGGCCCATGGCACGGTGCTGAGGAACCTCACGGGTAATGCGCGGGGCGGAGGGAGCGGTGGGGGACCCACTCCACGGGTGTTCGGGGCGTCCGCAAAGCCGGCCCGGTGCCGGCCGCTGGAGCACGCGCGAGTCGCGCCAGTGCCCTGACTGGATCACAGTTCACGTTTCTGTCATTAACTACCCCCCCCCTTCCCCGTGCGCGCGCGCGCGCGCGCACACACACACACACACACACACACACACACACCGCTTCTTGCAGTTTCGATCTTTTTTTATTCTTTCTTTCCTGGTTTAACCCTTTTTCTTGCTGCCAGATCTCAAACCAGTTGCAGTTACTTATATTGCCTACTCTCGCTGTGATCAAGGTGGACCTACCGTTCGTTCTTTTATTTGGAGAGAGAGAGAGAGAGAGAGAGAGAGAGAGAGAGAGAGAGAGAGAGGGAGAGAGAGAGATGACTAAGTAGATTATAGCGGGTCAGGGGCTGGACCATGGTCTAGAGCAGTCGAAACAGTTGTCTTCTCTCCTGTTTCCTTTTGTCTGGCTGTCTCCTTCTGGCCTCAAGTTGCTGTGTTTGTGAAATTTGAGAATTCTGTTTATTTCCCTTCATTAATCAAGGTGATCTGGAATTGGGTTTAGCTACATTATAGCATCAGGTTGTCAGAGTGAGCATTAGTACACATAATATTTTCATCTACTCAGTAGGTTTTCTCAGTATGGAAGTGCTTATACTATTAAGTTCTGAGTTTTAAAAATAGCATCTAAAGAGTAATATTGACTGGAAAACAATAGGGTCAACAACTTGAGTCCGGAGTGGCTGCTTTTGTGAAACAACAGCAAAAACCCCAAACAAAAACTTAGTTTTTTAAAATGTTGCAACTCCAATTGGACATTACTATTTCAAAATCTGTGTGATAGCAAATTAATAGCATATAGTATACATATATTTATAGGTAAAATCTGGCATGGTACAGGGCTCACATATTCAAGGAGAAAAATATAATGGAATTATGTACCACCCAGACAATTTCCAGGCAGAGTCTTCTTGGTGGCCTCTTTATAATTCTGAAAAGTTAAATTCACATAAAGATCATTTCAAGATAGACTCTTTTATTTTACTTATGACCTTGTATGTATTTATTCACAGTTTCATATTTCTAAAGCATGAATTGTTTATTAAAGTGTAGTGATAAAAGCTTAGTAATATATATTGCCTATATTAATGAGCAGCTTGGCTCACTGTGGCTGTCTGCTGTGCTATGTAATGCTTAGTCTGTTCAGAACAAGCAAGCAAACTCAACTCCCAAGACGAGGCAGTACGCTCACCATTTATTGAGTGTCTCCTCTGCATTCCTCTAACTCTTCAAAGTATATACACAGAGCAATTCAGGCAAATCAAACTGCCCTAAGCCCGATAGTGAGCAAGTGGGGCTCCAGAGCCAGTCTACCTCAGAGTGCCTTCCCTTTACCACTGCATGGCTCTTTATTCAGCTTCGTCCTCTTTGCTCCACCAAACAGGGCGAATTTCTTGCATCATCCTGCTACTTCTGCTCTTTGCACCTACTTCTGTTTTTAATCACATTATAATTTTTGTCTCTTCTAGCTTGAATGTGTCTTGAGAGTAAGGCTTCTGTCTTGCTAGTTCTGAATTCTCAAGTCCTAGCATAATCTGGTACATAGTAAGTGCTGAATCCATGTTTATTAAAGTGAGATTGTGAAATAATACCTACTGCAGGATTTAAACACGATGCTGTGTTGTAGTTCATTGGAGTAAGCGTGCCATTAAAGTACATGAGGTGTTGAGGCAACCTTTGTAGATAGTCATCTCCCAGACTCAGAAGGCAGGGGGATGCATACTGAATGTATTTGTATTCTGTGCTAGGTACTGGTTTCCATTTTCTTTATTTGATATTTTCAACAGTTTTTGAGAGATTGTTTATCTTCACTTCACAGACATTGAAGCAGAGAGCAAGCTTATGGTTGGTAGCTAGCATGTGAAGAAATCTTACATTTTCTGTTAATTCAGAAGACATATTTGGCATCATAGCAACCTTGCAAGTAAAACAGATAATAAAAAGAAGCATAGTGTAAAACCAGGCAGGCTATCTTGGATTATAGCTGAAGGAATTACAGAAGTCTAGGTATTAGGAAATTGGATTAAATACCAAATCAAAGGGAAATAAACACTTCTTCTGTTCTTTGTACACATGAGCAAGTGTGATGTTACTCTTTTCTTAGGAGTTTCCGTAAGAAGCAAGCATCTGTTGGAAAACAGTCTTATGTATGCGCTCCTTTAATAGGAATAAACATATACAGAGGAGAATGGAAGCAGTAATCTAGAGCAAGCGCTGCACAGTTTTAGAGTCTCGGAAATCCCACTCTGTCACTCTTAGCAGCCTGTGGTGAGAGCTGTTGACTCTCAGAGGCAAGGCCAGGGCCTGTCTTTTCTGCCCTACATAGCTACTTAAGGCAGACATGTCTGAGAGGTAGTAAGTCTTGTGATACCTAAGATTAGCCTGGCACGTATTTGTCCCAGCCTGAGGATATGTAAAGGTATCTCCAGTACCTGGGCCCCATACATTCTGATACATCCCTCCATCTCTCTCTTCTTCTCCCCCCCTTTCTCTCCCCCTCCCCTCTCTTCCCCATCCCTGTGGTGCCTGAAACTACAGATAGTATCTAGTCCTGAACATATAGACCTATGATAGGGTTTAGTTTCTATTAGATGCAGTAAGATGCTTAACGATAACACAATAAAGCCAACATGTTTTAATTCTGAACTGTAATAAATTCCCTGTATCACAACTGTTGCGTTCTGGTGCTGTTTAAGTAAATGGGCTATTTGAACACAAGCATTGCACTGCTAAGACAGCCTGCCTGACAGCTAACAGTCAATCTGATAAGTGAGATAAATGATTCTTGCTTTGAGTGAGATAGAGCAGAACAGCATAAGATGGCATTCAGAATGGCTAGCAAGTTAAAACGTATGAGTTGTTTGTTCCTAGAATTTTCCAATTACTATTTTTTAAGTGGTTGATAATGCAGGTAGCCAAAGCCACAGAGATCTTGAATGATGGTTGGCTAATTTGTCCAGTAAATAAAAGATGCTAGAAAATGTAAGATATTATTGAAAAAAACAATGCTTTCTAACCTTTTGAGTGGCTATCATTTTGTAAAAGTTACTGACCTGTGTTTACCATATTTCCTGTCTTAGGAATCCTCACAGGCTTGGTTAGCTTTTTAATGTTTCTCTGTTTTAGAGACACTTACACAGAGTCTGAGAACAAGCCATTCTCAGATCCTGTGTCTGCCACTAGATGACCACCAACCACAGTTGCTGTGTGTCTACCCCTTTCACTGGGATGTAAGTTTTAGGATCCTCCCTTTGTTTAGCCCTGAATAGGTTATAGGCTTTTTTAGCCTACTAAAGAGATGAATGGTTTGCTTTCTTCACTCACAAATACCTTTTTCTATGACTGTATTCTAAATTCCTACCCTCAGTCTGAAGTGGGAGTCCATATTGTATCTAGCTTTTCACCTTTGTAAGTTGATTTTTTTTAATTACTAATAATTGACTGTATCATTTCACTTTATTTTGTTTTTTTCTTAACTAATTTGGCTCCCAATTTGTATTCTGATCCAAGCTTGGTTCCTAAGGGTTTAGAGAAGAATTTTTCCTTCAGAAAAGGCAGGTCCCTAAACTGCTGGACAAACATAAAGGGTTGGTCTTGGGAAAGGGATATTGGGCCTGAAAGAAAAGTGGGTACTGTCTTAAGTTTGTCCACTTTCTTTCTTTTTTTTTTTTTTTTTTTTTTTTTTGGGCCTAGGGTAACTGTGACTTTTATTTCCTCTCAGGGAAAGAAGTAAAGGGTAGCTTTAAGGAAAGGTGGGTGTGCTCCAGAGGCTGGGGCTAATATTGCTGGATCGTTCTGACAGACTCCTCTGTGTCCACTCGATGGCACTTGATGCAGGGAAGGTATGGGTGAGAGTCATTCCCCTGGAGTAGCAGCTTGGTATCAACAGAGGCACAAGGAGGTATGTGCTGGTGTTCACAACATGGAAGGCAGAACAGGTGCCCTGAGTGAGGAACAGAACTGGGTGGCAAATCCGCACCCAGTGTCTGCCTGGTACAAGGCCTGATGGCTGGGGCTCTCCTCCCAAGAGCCCCAGGGGCCCAGAAGTATCACTGTGTCCTATGGCTGGTCCTTTAAATGTCCATCTCAAACTATGACTCTTCACCGCCTGCCCGCTTATCTTCCGGGCTGCTGTGCAGGTGGCTCTGGCTGGCTTGCATGGGAGGCTCATCACTGGTAGGGCTAGTGACCCCAGGAATGGTTGGCAGGTCCTTTGGGGGTGTTTTGGCCACAGGTGAGTTCCGACACTCCATCAGGAATTTCCGGTCATAGATGATCCTGGTTCCTCCCGGGGTGGTGCTGAAGTGCGTGCCGCCCGGGGTAGTGCTGTAGTCCCCGGGTGGGAGCTGCACGCGGCGAGTGGGGATGGCCCGGCTGGGAGTCTGGCTGCAGCTGCTGCCCGCCGACATGTCTCCTGCACGCCGCCCACGACCCTCGAGCAACCCCCGTCCACTTTCTTTTTGACAGTAGAAAATGTAGGGGCAAGTTCACCCCTCCTTTTCTTTATTGGTAATAAGTCTGGGAGTCTGGGGTCCAATATTTAATGAAAGATACATACCATTCATTTTCTGTATGCATGTATATGTATGTACAGTTGTTCCTCAAATTATGATGGTTATAGTCTGATAAACCCATTGGAGTCCCTATTTCTCTGTCTATGTTTATTTACTTTTTAGAGTATTCATGCACATATTATGATAGTTTCTCTCTAGAGCCTTATAGTTGATAAACTGTTTTTACAGTCAGCCAAAAAGGGAAGAATAGTCCACTGACCACTGGCTGGTATAGTCAGTGCCTTCATCATTGTTTTCAGACAGCTGTGCCTCCCTTGGTGTGGCTGTGTTCACCACCAGGTTCCTGCACCTTACTAAAGCGGCCATATGTAGAGAGTGGTCTCAGAAATCCACTGGTGTTGCTCAGCCAGCAACTGCAGCATTAATCACACAATGCTTTTTGATATTCGTGCCCTATCCTACAGTTGACTATTGTTGAAACACATGATTGGCATTCTTTTTCTTGTGTTATAGCATAGATCAATAATTTCAGACGGGGTTACATTGTTGCCATGCATCATTCTAGAAAGCCCACTGCATGTCTGACAGAACACTTTGTAAGCTTTGAAAACTCAGGCTTACCGTCATTGGCTCTTACTTCATTTCCACTCCATTATTTTGGAAGTGTACATAAGCCCCTGTTCTGGAGTATTGAGGATTCACTTAAGATTATGTAGGCTATACTTTCTGACTCTTTAATAATTAACTACACAATATAATTTCTTTCATTTCTGCTTTTGTTAGTGACTAAGACAGTGACATAATCATGGAGGCAAGTCAGAGGTGTTGTGTGTCTAGCAACTGTTTTGAAAACGGAAAAGGAAGGGAAATTGGGTGCATGGAAGGAAACCAGAATAAAAGTGATCAGGTGTGAGAGGCAAGCCCTGAGAATCGAGCACTGACCCTACGTAGCTACCAGAGGAAAAATTCTAAACATGGCTACTCAGCAGCTCTGTGTGCTGAAATGAAGAGAACATTTCACGTATGTCTTCCTGTAATTAGTGACTAAATAATTTATTATCTTACTGTGTATGATTATGTAAGGTGTGATAGGCTAATTACATAGTTTAATGACCTAGTATTTAAGCAATAACATTTAATTATAGACTACATAGTGGTGGCACCAACACATGGAAGAAATCTCATTAAATTATCAATTTCATTTAGTGACCTTGCACTAAGTAGACTCAGTTTAAGGAAACTTTTCTCTAAACTTTATGGAAATAGGAAAAGCCACATTTTACCTGAGTCTAAATGTCTATGCTATAATATAAGCTGTAGAATGTAACATAGGAACACATATGGACTTCCTACAGGACCTTCTTGGAGGAGGGGGGACTGTGGACACGATCAGCTTATGAACATGCTCTGTCCTTGCCCTTCCTTTGAGGTGCTGTGCTATGTCCTTGAGAGTACATTGATGTGTTTTCTCACTTTTTCATAATTCACCATAGCTTATATTATCCTTATATAAAACCATTTGTGTTTAGCATTTTAGTTATAAGGATAGGCACATGTCCATGCTAAAAACTTTATTTGTAGGACATAACATTTCCCTAACCATTTTCAGTGAGCAGGAGATGGCTCTAAGAATATTTCATGTGTTTTTAGTTGATTTTCACAATATTCCACTAACTCCACCTTTAAAGTAAAGACATAGTCATGGAGACATGTAAGACCCCTGCATACAGAGCATGAAGATCAAGGCTTGAGCAGGCATTGCTGTCCACCTTTAAAGTAAGGACACAGTCATGGAGACATGTAAGAGCCCTGCATACAGAGCACAAAGATCAGGGCTTGAGGAGTCATTGCTGTCCAGCAAATGTCGGGTAACCACCTGGGCCCAGAGCTGTAGTGAACACAGAGGTAAATAGCATGTGGTGACTACCCTTGCAGGCCTCTTTGTAGTGAGTATTTGCTTACAAATTTGAACTACTTGCTAACGCTGAGTTACAGTTACTCTCAAATTCTGTAGATCAGAATAAGGAACATCTCACAGGTCAGCTGTTGAGGAGTAATTCTGGGTTTGGATGCTCCAATCCACCTGTCAGCTGGGCTTGCGATCTCTGCAGAGTGCCCTGGGACCAGAGAGACAGTCTCCACATGCACATTGATACAGCAGGTGGCAGGAGGGCTTCCATGGAACTCTTCACTGTTGTTTTCCCCACAAAAGGTGGAAGGACTTAGACCAAAACAGAAGCTGCAGAGTCCATTGAACCCATCTAGAAGTGTTACTGTATGGTCAGGTTGTAGTCTGTTGTCACATGGACCAGCTCCTGGCTAGTGATGAAACTGGAAAACAAAAGCAGGTTTGCCTGGCACAGTTGGGCCTGCTAGGAGCCAGCTTGAACACTGAAATAGGTGTGGGGAAAGGGGAAGAAGCCTTCAGAGGGAGCAATGGTGTCAGCACAGAGGGCAAGGGCATGCCGTCTTAGAGAAACAGAAGCTGACAAGAGGGAAGGTTGCTTGCCATGGAGAGTCCCAGAGTAGCTGTGTGAGGCCCCTTCAGGCGCTGATCCTGGACTCTTTAACTGTGATCCCCAGGCTGGCCGTTGGTACATACTGATAAGCAGATAAAATGATCCTGGAGGACTGGACACTTTCAGAACTGCTTCTTTATGGCTTGCTGACTTTAGGGGGAGGGGACTTAGCAATAACTGAAGAGTGGGGAATGAACTTGTATGTTGGTAGAAAGTGAGCAAAGAATGGCTGCTTGTAGAGTGTTCCAGGCATACTGTGTTAACAGGAGTGATGCCCTTGGATGCGTGTGCCAAGCAATGGTCGTTTGGTTTGGTTTGTTTTTAAACAGTGACAGGAAATGAGGTTTCTATCCTCAGATTCTTTTATCCCTCTGCTGTGCACAACTTCAGGCTGGTGTAGTTGTAAACCTGCTGCCCATGGGAACCACTGGGGCTGCTTGTACTGGGGAGGTCCCAGTCCTAAGTGTAAAATATGGGTCTTCAAGGAGTTTAAACCAGCTCTCAGGTAATTCTACCATTGCATGCTCAGCAAATGAGCATGTGTTGGGATAAGAACTGTTAAATAAGAATGTATGTGAGAAATGAGGACTGTTGGGATGAGGTTTTAGTGACACTGTAACGTGATAGAAATTTATATGGCATATATAGGACAACAGCAGGCAGGATCTCCATATGAACAGCTCACTTCCAAAGGCTCAGGGTGATTGGCTCTATCATAATTTATATCAAAATATAATGATTAGCCATAAAGAATGATCACTATTAATTAGTAAAAAGTTTAAGTAGTTTTATTAAATAAAGTATATAGAAGAATTAAATATTTAAGTGTGTGTAAATACATAAAATCTAAGTTACTGGAATGTTCCCTGACACCAAGCTTATATGGTGTTCTTCTAAGTTTATGTCTGTATGTAGAGTCAAAAGAAACAAAAGAATTTATGTCAAGAAAAATTTGGTTGCTGCTGTCTTGTTCAGCTGTCTCACTCTATCGGGTTTCTCTTTTTCTCTTTAGATCTGTTTGCTTTGATTTGTGTGAGTTTTGCTGCATGTGTGTATATGTACCACATGTGTGCCCAGTGTCTAGGGGAGCTCAGAAGAGAGCACTGGATCCCCAGGAACTGGAGTTACAGATTGTTGTGAGCCATCATGTTGGTGCCGGGAAGCAAACCTGGGTCCTAAGCAAGAGTAACAAGTGCTCTTAACCACTAAGCCATCTCTCCAGCCACAAATTGTCTTACTTTAGACAAGCTTGTATCATCCAAACCTTGTTTTCTTTACCTGTAGCACTAACTAATGTAGATTTTGATCTAGCCATGCACTACCATGCCTTTAATTCCCCCAGAGTCAAGCTAATCTCTGTGAGTTCAAGGCCAGCTTCGTCTACATAGTGAATTCCAAGATAGCCCCTGCTATGTAGAGAGACCTTGTCTGATAAAACAAGATTAATAATAATGATAATAATAATAATAATAATAATAATGGATATTAAGGGAAAACTGACTTAAAAATTTTAAAGAGTTAAGGAAAGTTCAGAAAACATTTTAAAATTTATTTATTTTTATTTTATGTGCGTTGGTATTTTGCCTCCGTGTTTTGTCTGTTTGAGGGTGTCAGATCTTAGAGTTACAGACAATTCTGAGCTGCCACGTGGATGCTGGGATTGAACCTGTCTCCTTTGGAAGAGTGGTCAATGTTCTTAACCACTGAGCCATCTCTATAGCCCCAGAAAATTTTATGAAGGTTCCAGAAAACAAATTATCATTTGTATGTAAGTGTCTCAGTCACCTTTGAGTTCTCTTATTTTCAAGCAGCCCTTCTTCAGCCCTTCAGTGTGCTCACTTGTAGGACAAGAGCTGTTTGATGACTGCTTCCTAGCCCTTGGACCTTCTTCCAGTTCCTGCTATGACATAGCTAAGTGATTGGACTGCAGTGTCTCAGTGAGCCACCAGACTTGCAATGCACTCCACTTGAATTCTCTGCTTGTGGTTTTAGCTCCCAGTCTGCTACTCTTATTAGATTGAATATGAGGGACATGGTACGTAGTGAGTTTCATTAGAGGTTATGCTATCGATATGAGAAGTTTCTTTTTAGTTTTAAATATAAATAACCCTATATGATGAAAAATGCTAGCCATTGTTAAAATTGCTTTTAAGTCAGTGTCTCATTTTAAACAAACGTGTGTTAGTGTTACTACTTTTTTAAAAGCATCACATATATAATTTAAGTAGCCTTAGGGCAAATAAATAATAGTATTAAAGTATTTCATAGTTGATGTGTTCTACCTTCATAACTGATTCAGATTATAAATAATTAGTTCAGATACTTGCCTAAGAGACTGCTGTAACTTTAATGTAGAACAGTTTTTAAATTATTTTAAATAACTTTAACATTTTAAAACAAGTGAAACTGATTATTGTAAACCAAAAATCTGTTTTTCTAAAGATTCCCTTTTACTGTTCAGCACTGCATATTGTAATTTACAATTTTAAAATAAGATAATTAGTAAGCAAGAGGGTAATTTAATCGAAGTGAGTAGTAAACAGTACCAGAACTGACTTTTAAAAATTAGTGTTTTTCATCTTTTGAGAAGCAAAACCAGAGAACTCTTAGAGACTTACATAGGTTTATATGTTAAAGGGAGTTTCAAGTGGGTGGTGATAGGAATTGGTCTTGAGTGAGTTCAAAAGACTCATCTTTGTACTTGTACATCTAACCTAGTCTCTCGTTTCTGCCTGACACTGGCTCTTCTGTCCAGTCTGATGCCATTGCCAAAGAACTTCCTTTAATGCTTTTAGCATAGGAATGCTGGCAGGCGATTCTAACTTTTCCTTCCCAAAAGGAAAGGAAAAGGGAAAAGGAAAGGAAGGAAGAAGGAAAAGACTAGGCAAGGCAGAAGGAAGACTTTGCCTGTTGCAGCCGTGTGCTGTATGTGGTCATCCCCTGCCTTCCTCCCTTCAGTCTCCCTGAGGGTGCCATGGCTGGCCTCCAGTTGAGTGTTGCTGAAGGTATTGCTGTGCTGCAGCATCTTTACCTTTCTTGTCAGTCCTTTCCTGCTGGTGTCTGCCTGTGTGAGACGCCTTTCCAGAGCTGGTTTCCGGTGTTCTGTTTTGCTGTGGAGGGAATACCTTTGTCTGGTTTTGGATTCAGAGAATCTTGGATTTGTGGCTTGATGTCTTTTATTTCTGGATGGTTTCAAGCACTCTCCTTTGTTTCCTGATTCTTCTGGGATGCCAATTACATATGTTAATTGAAGGAGCTTTGTAACCCTTGGATGAATTCTTCTTTTTTAGTTTTAATAATTTCTTTTAGTATATCTTTAAGTTCCTCGATTCCTTGCCCAGCTGTCTCAAGTCTCTTGAGGAGCCCATTGACAGAGAGTTTTTTGTTGTTGTTGTTTTGTTTTAATCTAATGTGGTTTGTTCAACTTCTCGTAGCATTTCCTGTTAACACTAAGAGTTTCCACCTAAGTCTTAACGTCCCTGCCCAGTGGATTTGCTGATTGTGCCATCTGGGTCAGACAGAGTTAATGTTGATTTACTGTATTTATCGGTGGGTTTTCCTGTTTTTAGTGTATCTCAGTCTTTTGTTGTTGGGTGCAAGATAGAATGAGATAGATAATCTTCACTCTTGGAAAAGGCCATCAGAGATCCAGGCTTGATTAAGCTGGACTTGAGTTTAGCTGTGGCTGTGGTTACTCTTGATGTACCAAATGCTTCACACTCTCTGGCGGTTGCTGCTGCTGTGCTGTGCCTGAGATGGGTCCTGGGTGCTAAAGGCCTGTCTCGTTTTAGTGCTGCATTGTCAGCCTTCGGTCATCTCTGCGTGCCTGCGTGCAGTAGGGTCCCTTATGCACTTGACTGCTGCTGAGCTTTTTCTAGTGACACAGTGATAGGCTTACTGTGGGGATTTTGGTTATGATTGGTATACTGAGAATTTGGGTTAGAATCTTTCCAGAATCCCTGAACTATGGTGGCCAAACTTGACTTTTGTCTATGCTTGGTCCTGGGTAGGAGTTTCCGTGCCTTCAGTAGTAGTGGACCCCTGCTTGGAGTAGAACCCTTGGTTTGTGGAGTCTTCTGTTTCTCTCCTGAGGATAGAAGTTTTTCCTTCTATCCTTCCCTATACTGAATTAACAGTATATTTTTATTTGTCTCTGGGGTAACAAGGTTTGCTGGCCTCCCCAGGGGCTGAAGGTGTTTGCTCTATGTAAAAGGATCCTTAGAGGCAGGCTGTTAGCTCCTCCTATCTGGCCTACACTATCTGAGTGTAGGTGGCTTTTCTCATCTGCTTACGACCCAGTCTTCCTAGGCACACCAAGGAGACAAGAGGATGCCTGTGTCTCTCACAATGTCATTTTTCTCTGAGGAGAGCACACTGGTTCCTTCTTTCTCACTTACATGGCACCCACCTGGGGTAGAGTGTCTGCTGACTTTGTTGCCTAATACTCTCCTCAGAACTGAGGAGAAGCTTTGGTTTTCTGTAATGTATCTCTTAAGGAGGAGTGATGATTTTGTAGTTTTCTATATCCTAAATTCTGATTCACATTTGCTGTTTGAGTAAACAAATTTTTAAGTATGACAAAACAGACACCATGTTTAGGTGAAAGTGCAACATCTAAACTCCAGGCATAAGTCGTTGACTTGACGGACTCGACATTTTCCTCTAGTTGGTTTCCTTAGTTCTCATCTCTCACCAGCATTTGCATAGTGTTGTAGATAGAACAAACATGCTTTTCCATGGGTGTAAACTGATACATTCTAGAAATCTGGATGGCCAGATAGGACAGCTCTCTTGTCCCCTTATCCAGGCTAGATCAGTGGTCCTCCTAAATATGTCTTTTCATTTAAGGCTAGTATCCAAGTCCAGGACTCTGACAGTATTGCAGTTGCTCATCTGCTCCACTGTCAGTTTCCTGTATCTATCAGAGAAATGTTTTTAAAAGTTAAATTTGGTTATATAACTTTTGTATTTAAAATCTGAAGTAAATCCAAGCTATGGCAGGGCCATTGCAATCAGGAACACAACAGGAGCTGTGGCTACACACACATGCACACACACACACACACACACACACACACACACACACACACACACGGTGAGAAGGGAGGGAGGGACCGTAGGATAGTAAGGACTGGTTGGTCAGCAGGAGAAGGGGGAGATGATAGAGGGTAATTGGAGTGAATAGTATCATAATAAAGTATATGCACATATGAAATTGTCCAGAATTTAAAAATGAAAGGCTTCTTCAGTTGGCTCCCCCAAGCCTTCCACCTTCATCCTAAGTGTATATAAATCTAAAATCCCTACCTGTTTTGGCTCCAACTTACCATATCTTCCAATACCTTTTGGCTTTGGTCAAACCAGAGGTTTTCAATCACATACAGTTGTGTGATTTGAACATCATGTCTTAGAGATAATGCTCTGCTGTACATGAAAGTCACCTGGGAAGCATTAGAAAAA
The DNA here is from genome assembly GCA_019843815.1 of Montemys delectorum. Classification (NCBI taxonomy): domain Eukaryota; kingdom Metazoa; phylum Chordata; class Mammalia; order Rodentia; family Muridae; genus Montemys; species Montemys delectorum. The sequence goes on from JADRCD010197779.1 coordinate 38,922, forward strand.
TCCCAGTGCCCAGTGTGTGATTGGCATGTACAAGGCATAAGACCCTAGGTTTAGTCCCGAGCACTAAGTAACAACAGCAAAATGCTACTGTCCTCTAAAGCTGTGGTTCTCAGCCTTCCTAATGTTTCGTTCGACCTTAAACACAGCCCCTCATGTTGTAGTGACCCCCAGCCATAACATTTGGTTTTGTTGCTACTTCATAACTGTAATTTTGCTACTATTATAAATTATAACATAAATATCTGTGTTTTCCAATACTCTTAAGCAACCCATGTGAGAGGATTGTTCAACCCCTACCCCAAGAGGTCTTAACCCACATGTTGAGAACTGCTACTCCATAAGTTATTCTCCATCAACGAAATGGGCCAATCCAAGCTGAATTAAAGTGTATAAAGGCGGGTTTATTGAGGGACAGCTCACGGGCAGGTAACTAGGCCTGGGAAGTTGCTGCAGGGAGAAGGAAGAGAAATAAAAGCATGCATAGGTAGAGAGAGAGAAAATATAGAGGAGGGAGAGAAAGAGACAGGAAACCAAAAGGTCTGGATTAGATAGGGAAGAACTTGTTGGGGAGAGCAAGCACAGCTCTTTGCCTGGAAGATTCAGGGCAGAGGGTGTGGTGTGCCAGACATGCCCTGTAACAGGTAGGGACTGGGGGATGCTGGGAGAACCTGGAGGCCAGGTCTATTTTGATATGTAAAATATGCACCTCAGCCAAGTTTGTCCCAGGCCTGAATCCCAGCAGTTATATTTGTAAGTAGTGGTTTCACTAAAGGTATTTGGCCTGGCTGCACATTTTATCTGTGTCACAACGATTCTGTCTACCATTGTAGCATGATAGCATCCATGGATGGGCTGGAATACAAGCTGGTGTTCATGTAGAATTTGTTATGAAATTTTGCTTTTAGATATTTTAAAATCTTCTTTAAATGTACAATAACTTTTAGCCATAGATTGCTCAGAAACAATGTGGAACAGACATTGACTCATAGGCTGTATGTATTTATTGGTCCGAATCTAGGGGGCCTTACAAAATTATGAGTGCATTATATCCCGTAACTCAATCAATATATTTCAAGATCAGAAGTTTCTGCTATTAGCAATGTAGTGGGAGCAATTTCTGTATGTTTTGATTCTCTGGAATGAAGAAAACCCTATGATCACCTTATTTCAACATAGATTATTTAAAAATATTACATTACACTAACAAAGGTCCTCCTGCCTCTGCCTCCCGAGTGCTGGGATTAAAGGTTTGCACCACTATTGTTCAGCCCCGTTGTTCTCTTTTTACAGACTAAGTGTTCAATTCATGTCTAATGATAGGCCTTATTCTTGTGCTAGAATATTTAAATAAACATGTTTTTATGTAATGATAGCCTACTGTTTCTATCTGTGCTACACACTGTGACTGCTGGAAAGATTTGATAGATATATAATTGATTAGGTCTTATCTCTAGGGGATGCGTTGCTTTTTAGGTAATTTGCAGGGGCAGCCATTAGCTTAATAGAGTATTTTATCTCCTTTGGTGAGTTAAAAAATGTAATAAAGCCTAATTTTTGAAAACCATATTTTCAGTACAAATGTTCAGAAGTATTTTAGACTGTGTTCAATAGTGATCGCTCTAAATACTGTTACCCATCATCCATCTAATATATCTGATACCAAGTCTTTGGTTGGTCTCTAACAAGCAGGATCATCCAGTGTCTGCCTTTCTCTGATGGTTTTACTCAGTGGTTTCTAGGTGTCTCAAGAGATAAATTTATCATAAGCTGTGTTCATAAGTTTTGTTCAGATTAAGAACAAAAGCGTAGAAGATAATGAGTGGCTTGGTAACCAGGGCTGATGGCTGTTCCAGATGGGGTGAGCTATTCTAGTACTGTTTGGAAACTAAGAGTACATTCTCATTCTTTCAATCTCACCAGAACATAAAAAGCAAACACACTGCAGTGACCCAGATGAAGTCAGTGGAAGGGGAAGGTAGCCCTGCCTGTGGCCAATGACTAATGACTGGGAGGGCTGTGTTGTGTTCTGGGGGAAGACATGTCTCTTCCAGTGAGGTACTGTGATTATTTGCACTTCAAAGTGCCTCAGTGTATTATACGTACTTCATGTATTGTATTTTTTAGCTGTTTTATAGTTTGTTTAGCACCAGCAGTGTCACCTGATGTGGCCTCTTTCCTTTATTGCCTAGATGGAGGAGATGAACAGACAGAAGTCAGGGTCGGGTGAGGGTTGGATGGGTCTACATGTTCACACTAGCTATGTAGGTTGAACACTTGCCTCCGTCCAGTTGGCTTGGTAGCTATACTTTTCTGAGATGGTGGACATTGCTGTCCGCTGCCTCTGATACAGCATAGTGGTCCAGGTCAGTGCTCAGATATCAGCAAGTCCAGATTTGGTTAAGCTCAGGAAGGGAAATGGGGGATTTTAGGATCGTTGAGTACTGCCTGGGAGGCAGTTGTTGGATATTAGGAAATTGTTGATGAACATTCTCGTCAGGTTTTGCTACCTATTTTACGATGCATAGTTTAGCCTGATGCTACCATTGACACATTTGTGGGCTTTGTAGAATGCCAGCAGCTTTGCATTGGTTTTCAGCATGCTCCCTGTTCTTAATGATCTCTCTGTTTTGGAAGTTGTTATAAGACCCCAAAACATGAAGCCTGGTTGCATCAAATGTAAAGCAAAGTGTAAGACTGTGGGGAGCAGAGGAAGCTGAGTGGGTGAAGTCATGAGTGGGGGGCGTGTTGTTGACATGAGCTGCCTATGTCAAAGACCAAACCCTCACTCAGGCGCATTGGAAATGGGCAAACTGTTCCTCAGAAGAGGCTCAGAGGGTTAGCAAAGCCTTCCTTTGGTACAAGTGTCAATGTTAATCCTATATGCAGAAAGAATTCGTCCTAGCTTTCCTGCCCCCTGATATTTGCCTCCTGAAGACTGTTCCGGCTGTCTTCCCAGTAAACCTGCCTGTTGTTTATCTGTATGTACTAGCCCTGCCTCACTGCTCAACTGTGGATAATAAACATGTTAAGCAGCTGGGCTACTGTGGCTTCTTCATCAGAGAGACTGGTCTACCCAATCTCTGTGTTTGTCCGTCCTTCCTTCCTTCCTTCCTTCCTTCCTTCCTTCCTCCCTCCCTCCCTCCCTCCCTCCCTCCCTCCCTCCCTTCCTTTCCTTCATGCCTCTGGTCGGGGCAGTCCCTGGAGCCATGCAGGATAGGCCCAAGACCACAAGAGGACGTCATGACATGTCGGGCTTGCATTTGCCCAAACTCTGTGCTGTAGTCAAATGAGATGTGCTGCTTTCAGTTCCATAGTACTGCATGTCATATCAGAGCAGACGTTTGTTAACTGATAGGATGGTTTTAGTACAAATACTCAGATGGCCTTTCCAAATGAATACATTCTAGAGATCCATTATTGGTGGACACAGCAAAGGAGTAAAAGGCTCTGAGAGTACCCTGTTGATGTCATTCTTCCTTAGGGCTGTGGGCGCCTGCTACTGAGATCCTGTAGTTCTCTTTACTTGAGCCAATTAAAGATTTTCTGTGATTGACACTAGGCAGTGGGTCCTTAGACAGACTTGCTTGCCCAGAGTGGTCAAGATTTCAGGAGGTCTTCTCTACCCTGAAGGCCATGTTGAAATGTCAGGTAATTAAAAACAATAGTAGCAACCCTGAATCCAACCTAATAATATTAGCAACAGAAGTCAGTGTTTTTGGCCTGCCTCTGCCTCCCAAGCGCTGGGATTAAAGGCATGCGCCACCACCGCCCTGCAAGGTCAGTGTTTTCGAAGATGAATAATTAAGCATAATTATAGCATAATTAAGAGAGACGGAACCATGCAAATAAACTTAACTTTGGGGTAGTTTGTTCAGAAAGTTAACGTGACAGATGATACTGGGCTGGACCTCAGGACCTCATGAGGTTGTATTTGTTCGTTTGATGTCTTGGATCTTTATGAACCACTGAGCCTGAGAAGCTCCCTGTCCTTATTAAGTCATTTACTGTGTAGACGTAATACATTCAGTGAGTAAATAATCCCATTCTATAGCGCTGTGTCCAAGTGTTAACTGTAGTCAAGAATCACTCCCTCGTGTTGTAGTACAAGGATATGGAAGAGGCCTTTGGGCTAAGAAAATGTGTTTAGCTTTCCTGAGTTTGCTGGGCACACAGGCTTTTGTTGACTTCTGGCACTGCAGTGTTTGTGACCACCATGAGATTGTGCCGGCCCAGAATAGGATGTGGAAGGTACTTCCTGGTAACACTAACCTCCTTCCTTACATTTCACTTTGTTGGGTTCACTTTGAGGAAGTATGTCCTTTAATATACAGAATCTGCTGAGCTAGGTAAACTTTTGAATTCTTAATGCAACTTATAATTGAAGCTGTTTGACTATGATATGAAAGCACCTTTTCCTTAATTATCAGGGTCTCTACCTTTAATTGTTGGGAAGTATGCGTGGTATTTTATTTAGCACACATTGCGAAATATATCAGATGTCTTTTCCTTGAAATAATCAAGTTTTCTGAGTCTATTCTGTATGCAGCAGGAGAGCCCGTGCTCTCAATGTTGGTTTGTGTATTTCTGTCCTTCTCTTCTTAATGATTAAACCTTTCATTCTGAGATAATTATAACTCCACAGCAATGGTAGGAAATAATATGTAGGAGAGAGCTGGTGAGCCTTTTATCCAGCTGGCCTGATGTGATGTCTTAGAAGCCTACAATGTGTCATAGCTGAATTGTTGACACTGATTCAGTTTGCCAACATACTCAGCTTCCTCCAGACTCTTGGATGTACTTGTTCTCATCTGTACACCTCCCTTTCTCTCTCTCTCTCTGTCTCTCTTTCTCTGTGTGTGTGTGGGGGGGGGAGGGAGAGAGCGAGCGATCGAGCACGTGCACGTGCAGGATTAGGTGTGTGTGTGTGTGTGTGTGAGAGAGAGAGAGAGAGAGTGTGTGAGAGAGCGAGCGAGCGATTGAGCACATGCAGGATTAGGTGTGTGGTTGTATCGCTCACACAGTGACTCACTGGTACCCAGTGCAGAGCAGCCCCATTACCACAGATGTGTCTTATGTTACCCTTTTGTACTTTTCTTCATTTTCAAGATAGTTTTTGTTTTTAATTTTTTTGTCGTTGCCTTGACTTAATAATAAATGTTAGAAATTTATATCCGTTTCACACATTTTAACTTATTTATCTCTTAAAATAGTGGTTATAAAAATAAACATATAATGAAACAATTCATTGTTTAGTCTCACAGAGAAGACTCTGACTAGTGTGACAAGCAGTTCTCCAAGGCATCAACCTGGAATAAAACCTGATCCCACAAGTCGGGCTCAGCCCCATGGACTGGCTCACTGCGGATGCCAGTTCAACATCTGGATTCTCCCCATACGAGAGGTTTTGGGGAGCTCCACTTGAGGGGCCACATGTTACTCAAGAAATTAGTCTCTTTGGACTTGTAGTCTCATAGATAAGAAGAATTTAATAACAAACTCAGATGGTAGCTGTAGGAGAATTTTATTGGATTTTTGGTTTGTTTGTTTGTTTGTTTGTTTGAAAAACACAAAACAAAACAGTGGGGAAGGCAGGCTGGCAACCTTAGCAGCTGTCAGGAGGAAGGAGAATGAAAAGAGTTAGAAGGGGAAAACATGCCTTTTGACTTAGCTATGAGGCCAGCAAACAGCCACTTGGCACATAAGACAGCCAGCAGGGTGTGTCTTCAGAGGAAAAGGGAGGAAAGTCAAGTGTCAGAGGAGGCTTCCCAGGCTCTGGCTTGTATGTAAAGGGAAGAAAGAGATAAAAAGGCAGAAGGATAAGTTACTAGGTCCTGCACAGTTCAGCTCTTGTCTTTATCCAGAAGCAAAATTTGTCTTAATCAAAGAATCACTCTGGCCAGGTATGCCAAAGAGAGTTCTGGTCTCTTCTCTTTACCCTGAATGAGAACTTGCAGGCTACACATGAGCAGGTAATTCAGAACTTAGGGAGGCAGAGCTGTGCAAGCTCTGAGAGCAGGAGGCTTCTGGGAAACATAAGTACATTATCCTGGTAGGTGACAGTTACCTACCCCACTCCTCTTTACATTAATCTTCTGAGGGGCGGCCTCTTGGTCAGAGGCCAGGGTAATTGACAAGTCCAGCTGGATTAACTCAAAGGAGGAGACAACATGTAATCTAACCTTCAGAACAGATCAAGGTGCCATGTGTCTACCTAGGGCCAGACTAGAGTCCGTACTCAGAGGCCTTTAAGGCCCCTGTAACACCCCCTCAAGAATGAGGACCTAACATCCTTTAGGAGATGGGCTTAAATTAGGGAATAGATGTAACTTATTTTTACCATGGAAATGTGGAGTCCCAGCTCCAAAGCTGTTCACCAAAGGAGATGGATGTCTGGACTGGAGTTTGGGTCACCCACCCAAGCACAGCCTGCAGACAGGGATGTTCATGTGGGAGGAGATAAGAAACAGGACTCTTTCCGGGCATTTGTAGCTGGAGAACCAAGGACAGTTCCTGCTTCTGGCGGAAGACCAGAGTGGAGTTGTTCACTTTTGGGGACCCTGCTCCTAGACTGCATAGATGATTTCTGTCTCCTGTTCTCATTAATTATGTCTGACCAGAGGTAAAATGGGGGTTCCCATGTCCTCCACTTGGGATTTGGTTATTACTAAGTGACCCACAGTACTCATAAAGGTCACATAATATATGTCCTTCTGTGACTGGTCACTTCACTCAACAAATGGACTCAAAGTCCATCCAAGGTGAACCATGTGATGTAATTTTTTTCTCTTTTTAAAACTGAATCATTTCCTAAAATCTCTGTGTGTGATATTCATTCCTATGTTGTTACAAACTTGGGTTGCTTCTACCTCCCAGTTGTGGTGAATATGCAGGCATGGGCTTGGCTATGCCAGTATCTCTTGGAGCAGCTAGTCTACTCTTCATTCTTTTGGGTATTATTGCTGTGATCAAATACTCTGACCAGATCAACTTAAAGATGATACATTTATTTTGGCCTACAGTTCCAGAGGGATAGAGTCCATCGTGGAAGAGAAAGCATGGCATGGTGGCAGGAGAAGGAAGCTGGCTGATCACGTTTCTTCCACCCTCAGGAAGCAGAGGTAGCGAACAGGGCAGGAAGGGAAGCAAGTCTATATACTCTGAAAGCCTAGCAGTGATGTACTTCATTCCACAAAGCTCCACCTCCTAAAGGCTCCATAGCTCTCCCAAATAACACCACCAACTGGGGACCAAGCACACAAACACGAGCCAACAAGTGACAGTTCTCCTAACCACAATATTCTGCCACCGGCTTCCAGAGACCCATGACCGTCGTGTGATAAAAAAAATTGCATTTAGTCCAACTTTTAAAGTCCCTGTAGTCATCAACAACTACAGCACTTTTCAGAAGTTCAAAGTCTCTTCTAAGACACTTGAGATATTTTCAAGAAATTTTATTAACTGTGACACTTAAAAGCAAATTATATATTTTCAGCATATAATGCCACAGAATACACGTTCAAATTCCAGAAAGGAGGAATGGGGGCATAGTGAGGAAATACTGGCCCACAGCAAGACTGAAACCCAGTGGCAAGGAGAGCACCAAATCCTTTATCTCCACACCTAATAGTAACAGTTTCACTTTCAAAGGGCTTGGTGGCTCTGGTCCTCCAGCTTTGCTGCCTGCAGTGTTCATCTCTCTTTTGAGCTGCTTCCCCTTGCTTTAGGCAGATCTCCTTGGCAGATAGCTCATGGCTCTGGCATCTTCCAACATCTTGGGATCTCTGCCACAACGGACCCAGGCTTCACAAAGTTCACAACCTCACAGTGACCTCGAAGAAGCTTTGCCCTTGCCACATGTTGCCTGGCCTCAGGAACTGAGATGACAAATCTTGGTTGTCAACTTGACTTCGTCCAAAGTAATTAAAACCAAGCAGTTGGGCGAATCTATGAAGGATTTTCCTTGCTTGGATCATTTGATATGGAAGACCCACCCTAATCTGTATCATTTGAGGTTGGAAGACACACTTTAAATCTGGCCTACACCTTCGGGTGGCTTCCCCCTAATGACATTGAAGAAGAGAGCTTTTGCTTTTTGCATGCTAGTTTTCACTTTTGCTGGCAAATTCATCTATCCTGCTTTTTGATCATTCCTTTGCTGGTATTAGAATGGACTTCTTCAGCCTTCACATGAGTATGGGCAGCTCTCTCTAGGACCTCCCTGAAGTGTGAGCACCAGCTTGGGACTGCTGAGATAACCAGCCTCATAGACGGCGCAACTATAGGACTCTTAGCTTTTCTGTTGGGAGACAGCTATTGTTGATTGTATTAACCAGGCATGATAAATCCCCTTTTAATGTGTGTATTGATGCATTCTGTCAGTTTGGCTTCTCTAGAGAACACTGACGAATAGAGCAGTTCTCTGAAATTCTGGAGAAAGAACCAATGACTTTCTTACTCATGCATCTTTCATGCCTCAAAAACTGGAGCATGTGGATGACACTGCCACGTTCAGCAGCCAGTGTGGAATAGATGCCTCTCTTGAACTATGGTTGCAGAGGCTCCTATATACTGAGACTGGAAAACTTTGGCTAAGTGTTTGTTCTTTGGGAACAGGAAACTCTTAGACTTTCTCCTGTCACAAGTTGTATGCTTAGCTGGGAGAGATCTTGCCCTCAGAATACCTCTTCTCCCAGTGCAGGGCATAAAGATTTCCTTTTGTAATGTTTATCTCTCTAAAAATCACAGCCCCCCCCCTTTTTTTTCAGCGAATGTCTTTATGGCAGCCTTATGCTTCCTATCATTCTCTTCTCCTTAAGCTACACATTCTTTTCTTTGTCCCCTACCTGTTACTTTTCTTTATTGTAGGCCTGCATCAGAGTAATCAGAAATAACCACATCGCAGACTTGGTACTATGCAGTCTTGAAATTTCCTCTGCTTGAGAATTAGTCCATCACTCTTTATTCTGGCCTCATAGAAGTTCTTAGGACATAAGCAGAATACATACTAGCTAGCTTGCTTGCTTGCTTCCTTTCTTCCTTAGTCCTTCCATTCCTCCCTCCCTCCTCTCCTTTTCTTCATTCCCCTTTCTTTCCTAATTACCAAGATGTTTTTTCTTTTTCATTATGTACATGTATATACATATAAACAGAACCTGCTGAGTCTACTTAGTTTTGCCTGTGAGTATGTTTTTCAGACTAACCACTTGGTGTTGGATACCAGTTACAAGGCTAGTCTCTGAAGAATGTGTTTTCCCTCTCTCAGCAGTCATTAATTGCCTATAGCTCTTCATCTAGTGTTGGGGGCCTTGTAAGATTTTCCCCATTCAGTTTGGCAAGCTAACTGGTCAGCTGGCTTTCTTACTATTTACTTACTTTTATGTGTATGAGTATTTTGCCTACATGTATGCATGTGTACCAAGCGCCCATAGATGCCAGAAAGGGGCATAGATCCCCTGAACTGGTATTAAAGACAGTGTTGAGCTACCATGTTGGGTGCTAGGAAGAGAACTTGAGATAGCTGGGCTAACTCTCTAGTCCACAGCTGTATTTCTTATACAGTCTAGGAATGACTGTGCCCACTCAGAACAATCATCATTCCAGATAATCTCTCACAGACAAAGCCACAGCCCGATGTGATCTGAGAAGCTCTTCAGTTGAGAGTCCTTTTTCCTAGGCTACTCTGGGTTTTGTCAAGTTGACAGTAAAAACCTAACCAGCTCAGTTACACACCAAGAAATGACATTGGATCATATGGTAGTTCTGTTCTTAGGTTTTTTGAGGAGCTGCCATACTGTTTTTCATGGTAATTGCATAGTTACAAAATACGTTTGCAAAAGTAGTCCTTACTTTTAAAAAGTGTCCCCTCATAATGACTTGACAGAAAGTACAAGTAGCACAAACAGCAGAGGAGACCCTTCCTCATAGAGTGTTTGCATACCAGAGGACCCTCTCAAGGGTGGCCAAACACAGTAGTTGGTTTTTCAGTTAGAAGCAAACTTTCCTGAACTGGTTCACATGAAGCAGGTGCTTAGTTACAGAGAAACTGGCATGTTATCTTCTTTGTAAGGATAGTAATATGACAGGTCTCGGGAGGTGCTGAAATACAGTCTTGGTGGCCTCTTGTCATTGGTGGATCTCTGTCTTTCTCTCTCTGTGTCTCTGTGTCTCTGTCTCTCTGTCTCTCTCTCTCTGTGTGTCTCTGTCTGTCTCTCTGTCTCCCTCTTTTCTCTTCCTCCTCCTCCTCCTCCTCCTCCTCCTCCTCCTCCTTCTCTCTTTCTCTCTCTCTCTCTCTCTCTCTCTCTCTCTCTCGCTCTCTCGCTCTCTCGCTCTCTCGCTCTCTCGCTCTCTCGCTCTCTCGCTCTCTCTCTGTGGCCTGCACTGTGTGCTGAGGAAACAGGTTTAACTTCAGTTACCCACAGATGGAGAAGAGTCAGTGCATTCCAATCCGAATCTCCAGGGAAAGGGACTGTCCAGCCCCACACAGAGCAGGTGCTGCCCTTGGATGTGGACAGGGAGATGGAGTTTTACACCAGTACTGAGCATCAATCTCTAGGGGAGTGTGTGGATAGTATGAAGCAGCAGAGGCCTGGAAGAAAGGAAGTGAAGGTCAGAGAGACATAATGGGGTGTGCTCTGTCCCTGTGGTGTGTTAAGTCAGCAGTGAACAGTCCATTGGGAGCATGTTGAAGACAGCATAAACCACAGTGAAAGTCCTGGGTAAATTATTACAGTGACAGGAGGCAAGCTGATGGATTGCTTTCTAAATGGGATATGGAGAGGAAATGGCAGCATAGCCTTCACCTTTTGAGATCATGGAGCAATTCTTCCATCAAGCCTTAATTAGCTTTAATGATAGTCACTGACTGCCTTACTACTGTGGATCAGATAGCAGGCTAGGCCTTTTTATGCACTCTCTCATTCAGGGTGCTCCGGCCATGGGTGCTCACTGCTTGCTGGCTGAGTCTTCTGAACCGTACCTCTGCAGCAGGACTAACACTGTTCTTTCCCTTTCAGAGATGTGGTACTGGATCTTCCTCTGGGCTCTCTTCTCCTCTCTGTTTGTCCACGGTGCTGCAGGCGTGCTGATGTTTGTGATGCTGCAGAGGCACAGGCAGGGCAGAGTGATCTCCATCGTTGCTGTCAGCATCGGGTTTCTGGCTTCTGTAACTGGAGCAATGATTACTAGTAAGTTGCCTTGTTTTGTTTAAGGACATAATTTTATATGCAAATACTGCTTTGGTAAGTGCTGTTCTTATTGTAAAGAAACAGTATCTTCCATGTAGACTGGTTCTCAGCACGGTACAGCCTAGAAGGCAAAGGTGAGTAGATTTGCTCACCAGACAGATAACGCATTTCACTATGTGCATTGGCTCTGCATGGATTTTTGAGAAATGGTGTTGGCAAGGGTCATTGCTGGATCAGTCTGAAAGTGTTTTATAGCAAAAGTAGTTTCTGCTTTAAATATGCCTCCTGCCTACTAAGGAAAGAGAAGAGCCGCCTTTGAGTTTGTGGGCTCGTCTGCCTGTGACAACAACCACTTATCATGACAGAAACGTCTCTGCTTCAGGAAACGTACAGGTTTCTGCTCAGCTGTCTTGGGGACTTTCTTCCCCTGAAACTGAACCTGGCCCTACTCCACCCTGCACATCAAAGAGTTTGTTCTGGTCTCTGGGCTGCTGCTTGAGTAGAACCCAGTTGCATCCTGGAAGAACCACAGCTGCTTTCTTACTGGGTTGTGCTTACAGCTGCTGACTTACGTCCCTGCTGCTTTTGAGAAATAGACGTACATGGCAGGCATTCTCTTGACTATCTTCTATACAGTGGGCTGCTTACTGCTCCATTGCATCTGCTTGGGGTTCTCCAAAGGGACTTCTTTCTGTCACTTGATTCTGGCCACAGAATATGAAGAAAGCTCCCTCTGTCACCTGTTCAAGAGTGCCTACCATATCTTAGCTGAAGAGGAGAGAGGTCTTCCTGTGCCTAAATATGTCTCCTGATATCAAGACAGCAATGAAACACTTGGAGGAAATAGTGATTTGTCTCTTTTTAAAAATCCCTTCTTTAATATTTGATTCTCTGAGTCGCCTTGTGTTTGGAACACTGTGTGACTTTATCCTGTGGGTTTTCGTCCACTTTGTCAGAGGTTGGGTTTGAAATTGGATAGGTGCAGGTCTAGCTCCTGGGGTTCTCAAAGGCTCATGGAGAAGAGACTGGAGTAACGGCTAAAGGGTCTTGAAAGGTTAGACAAAAAGTCTGGAGTTTTTCCCTGCAGGCCACAGAAAACAAGGAGAGAAAGACAGAGACAGAGAGGGGTGGGGGGAGAGAGGGAGGGAGGGAAGGAGAGAGATATTTTTACAAGTAGATATTTTTATTTTTCCCCTTTTTAAAGATTCCTTTTGGTGTTTTGCCTATCTGTATGTCTTTGTTCTTTGTGCATGTAGTACATACAGAGGCCAGAAGAGGACATAAGATCCACTGGCACTGGAGTTACAGCTGGTTGTCAGTTGCCACACAGGTGCTAGGAACTGAACCCCTGTCTTCTGCAAGAGCAGTAAGGTGCTATACATGAACCTCAGTGTGTGGGCTTAGAGGTATACATGAACCTTAGTAGGTGGGCTTAGAGGTACACATGAACCTTAGTAGGTGGGCTTAGAGGTACACACGAACCTTAGTAGGTGGGCTTAGAGGTACACATGAACCTCAGTCGGTGGGCTTAGAGGTACACATGAACCTTAGTAGGTGGGCTTAGAGGTACACATGAACCTCAGTAGGTGGGCTTAGAGATATACAGAGCATCTCGGGGCCACAAATAGATAACTTTTAAAGGGGATTGATATGGGGCAAAGCTCTTCAGTCAGAGATTTTGTTTTATAACTTTATAGAGTATATGAAAAGAAGCAAGAGAAAACTCTTAAAGGCAGGGCCTTCATTGCCACACCCACTAGTAAAATTACCTAGACAGTTGTACTGTTGGCTGGGTGGATGGGGTGAGAGGAAAAAGGAAGGAAATGGGTAGAATCAGGAAGGGAAGTAGAAGTGAAGGAAGAGGATTAAGAGCTATGAGTAGAATCTATACTTGTGTCAGGGTCTGAGCTAGATGATAGCTATGTGCTGGTCACTGTAGTGACATTCCAAGACACAGGGACAATCAGCATGGGCTACTGTTGTGATAGTCTATGAGCAGTGGAGAGAGAAGCAGTTTGCTCAGATGTTGTAAGCACTAATCCTGTGGTTATATCATTGTAAGATTTTGAAGGGTGTATGGGGAATTTAGTTCTACCTCCACTTATGTCTAATATGTCTGTGTACATATAACCAACCCACTTCCAGTTCCATGGCAAGTATGATAAATTAGTGATTTTTAAAACTGCAGTGAAATGTTTAGAAATCCTTGAAAATGTAAGTCTGCTACAAGTTCAGATAAAAATTTGGTTCTTGGTTTAGCAAGAACATACAGAAATGTCTTGTTAGTAATTTTTTGACTTACAAAGATGAATTAAGAAAACTATTAATATTTAGCTGTATGTCTTCTCTTTCTCTTTGTTTTTAAAAAAATCTTTTCCATTTTTATTTTATGCATATGGATGTTTTACAAGCTTGTATATCTGTGTACCACATTCATGCAGTGTTGTCAGAGGCTAGAAGAGTACATCACATCCCCTGGAACTGGATTTACAGCTGGTTGTGAGCCACCATGTAGGTGCTGAGAAGCAAACCCAGGTCCTCTGGAGGAGTACTCAGTGCTTTTACCACTGAGCTCTTGCTGCAGCCCCTGGATGCCTTTTCTTAATGTAGCTTGTTGATGGCTTACATAGCTATACATTGAATTCAGCAATTGCTGAATATTCTTATCAGTACAATGCTGATGGGATGAATATTGGCACATATCCATTATGTTGTTACTTAGATTTTATTTCCGAGAACAAGTGATATGTCATTGGGCTTTTTTGTGTTTGTTCTTCACATTTTGGTTTGTACTGATACTGCCCAGTTTGATTTAAACAGAAAAGGGATGGGTTAGAGTGGTGCTAGAGAAGTAACTCAGTGTGTGTGAGTACTTGCTGTGTAAATGTGAGGACCTGAGTTGGTGCCCCAGCACCCATGCAATACCCTGGGTGTGGCAATGCAAGCCTGTATAGCCCCTGCAAGACTAGGGTGGGAGTCGGAGCAGTGGGAAAGCCTAGCTGCAGAGTAGTGAGCTTCCAGTTCAGTGAGGTTTGCTGTCTCGGGAGTTAGGTAGAGAGTGACAGGAGAGGACACCCAGGACCAGGACACCTAGCACCCTTCTCTCACCTCTGCATATAAGCACGTGGAGCCTGCTCCCTGTCACATACAGAAAGAGCTTCTTTGTGGTGTGTGTGTGTGTGTGTGTGTGTGTGTGTCTATGTGTCTGTGTGCACGCTTTGTAGCTCTGGCTGTCCTGTGTCACACTCTGTAGACCAGGCTGTTCTGGAACACAAAGATTTGCCTGCTTTTGCTTTTGCCTCTTGAGTGCTGGGATGAAAGGCATGTGCTACCACACCTTGTTACAAGTAAAGTTTTAAAAATGAAAAAAAATGGCTTTATTTCTATATTGTGCCCCATTTTAACTGTCTAGTCTTTTATAAATATTTTAGCTAATCTAAAGATGTAGAGTGACATCTTTGGTTGATTTAATTTGCATTTCTCTGTGTACTGGTGAGTCTCAGCATCTCTTTCTCCACTCACTGTTCACAGGGCTTTCCTTCTGCACACTGCTTGAGTCTGCTCTATGTGGCTACACCTCTCTCCTTACTGCCTTACAGGTGCTTCTCGTGTATTCACACTGAGGACCTCAGGCTGGTTTGGGTTTTGCAAATCACTTTTCCCACATTCTTACCAGTTCCTTTGTGTAGTGAGTTTATTAAGTAGAAATGTTTAAATAGCAATGTAATATAGCTTACAGGTTTGCTTTGTTTGTTTGTTTGTTTGTGTCCCACTTAGGGTTTATAATTTGGGGCATTAAAAATTTTTGTCTCATACCAGAATAAAAAGATACTGATATATATCCTTTATTTTAGACCTTTACCTACTATAGTACAGTCTTTAATTCATTTAGAGTAGGGTATTGCTGTGCAGAGACACCATGACCAAGGCAACTCTATAAAGACAACATTTAATGGGGGTTGGCTTACAGGTTCAGATGTTCATTCAGTTATCATCATGTTGGGAAGCATGGCAGTATTCCGGCAGACATGGCACTGGAGGAGACTGTCTTCTGCACGTACCTAGGAAGAGACTGGAATTAAGCATGGAGACCTCAAGCCCGCCCTGCCCCCCCAACACACACAGTGACCTACTTCTTCCTACAAAGCCACGCCTATTTGAACAAGGCTACACCTCCTAACAGTGCCATTCCCTGTGGGCCAAACATTCAAACAGATGAGTCTGTGGAGGCCAGGCCTTTTCAAACCACCACAAACAGGAGCAATCTTCTTAAAGAACAGATGGTAAATGTTTTAGACTCAGGAGGCAGTGATCTCTGTTACTTAAGCCTGCTGTTGTAGCACAAAGCATAGATGTGGGAAAGTGAATGGACATCACTTGTTCCAAAGAAAACTATTCACAGAAACAGGCATCTGATAGTCAGACTGTAACTCATCCCTGGCCTAAGTCTACCTTGGTTTTCAGTGTTAGTTGGGATCCCCTCCTCCACAGTAAGTCAGTACTTACCCCAGTACCCACTGAAGTAACCTGTCAGTTACTTCAGTGCTGCCTATTTGTTTGCTGTATTCGCAACCTCCAGGGATCCGTCTCTCAGCCCTTGGGATTGTTCATCTTTTTCTATTCTCTCAGCAGAGCCATACTTCTTTGGCCTCTGTGGTTTTGTAGTGTATCATAGACGTGCTGTGGTTTAGTGAGGGTGTCATAGGTAGTTCACGGTTCATGCAGCCAACTGTTATGGACTGCTCCTTCATAGGGATTTCAGAGTGTATCTACTGGGTCCCCCAAAAGCATGAGTATGTTTTTGTTAGAACTTACTTGGGAAAGTCTGGAATGTTAGGGTGTGTGGCGTGTCCACTTAAGGAGCTCATCTTCCCTTTGATTAGAGATAAAACTGTTTCCTCAATAGGAGCTGTGTGCTGCACAAATCCTAAACACCTGATGTGCATGATATTTCTTGGTCACAATTTGGTTGTAAAGGTGTGAGAAGATCTTGTGATCTCCTGTGTTTAGGAAGGTCAGCTGTGTTTAGGAAGAATTCACAGAGGCCTGGTGCTATGAAGAGGTGAATGGACTGGCAACAAGCTAAGCATTAAGTCAGGTACAGACTGGGACTGAAAAAGCAACCAAAGTGTAGTCAGAGGTAGAGAATTTAAAACGTAACAGTTATTGAACAGTTACATGCTAGTAAGAGTAAAATGTTAAAATGGACTTAAGGAGGAGTACTCATGGAACAGTATTTTTAAATCATTAAAATGCTGTCTCTAGACCCAAATACGGTATTTAGGGCCTCCCTACTAGAATTTTAAGGAACATTTACCCTCCCTCTTTTTTAATCCAAATTATTGCAGAAAATAGAGTAAAATTTGTAGGACTCTTGCTAAGACTGGTCTGACCATGTCAGGAAAATTAAAAAGGGTAAAGGCAGCAGGCATGGACGCCTCAGTTTGAGAATGCTGTCCCTGGGTGCAGAGATCACTTGCTGACATCTAGGGCTTTGCTGTTTGCTTTTAAAATTTATATATTTTTATATAAGCATTTCACCTGCATGTATGTCTGTGTGCCACTTGTGTGTCTGGTGCCCATGGAGGCCAGACAGGGCATTGGATCCCTTGGAGTTACCAATAGTCGTGAGCTACCATGTGTATGCTAGGAATTGAACCCAGATCTCTTAAACATTGAGCCATCTCACCAGCTCATGTTTGTTTGAGAAAGGATGGCCTGGAACTCACTGAGAGCCATCTACCTCTCCTTCCTGGCAGCGGTGATTGAGGGGCCGCTGTGCCTGGCCCTCTGCTTCTTCTTCTACTTTTCCTTTGCTGTCTCCTCCCCTTTTCTCTTTTCTCCTGCTTGTCCTCCCTCCTTCCCTTCCTCCCTTCCTTCTAACATTCCTTCCTCCCTCCCCACCTCCTTCCTTCCTTCCTTGTGGTTTTAAGGCCCTCTCTTTTGTAGTATACCGAGCCCATTCACTTGGTTTCCAAGTTTATAGTTGTGGTTTTATTTGGAGCATTTTCTTATTTAGTCACCTGATGGCATGATGTGAGGTAGGAACAGGATGGCTATGCCATCACTGTTAGTTGAACTATGCGGCACTGATAGTTCTTCCTGCCATGACTGCTGTTTAGAAGTGGACATAGTACTCTTTCCTTTTCAATGTATGTATTTTAAGGGGATAGGATGAGAGTTTATTCTGGAGTAAAGCATGAATGGTAGTTGTTATTGAAAATATCCTCACGTTAAAAGCGATGAGAGTGTGAATTGTGTGCTGTAGTGTTCAGTTGAAAGCACCATTCTTGAATTGGGTGGATCTGTGGAGTTTGGTAAAGGTAGCTTTTAGCCAACCATGTGCAGCAGCAGTAAGTCTCTGAGGTGAAGATGTGCTGAGGTGTTGTGTCTGGGTAAACGGAAAAGTGCCTTGTGGCAGCCCTGTGTCAGGTGGTGCCCTGGGTGACTCTGTGCTTCTGCCTCTCACAGGTGCAGCAGTGGCCGGCATCTACAGAGTGGCTGGGAAGAACATGGCCCCCCTGGAAGCCCTGGTGTGGGGCGTGGGGCAGACTGTACTGACACTTATCATCTCCTTTTCAAGGATCCTCGCGACACTTTGAGTTCTGAGGGGATGAATGCCTTCTTCACTAAGGAGATGGGTGTACAGATTCCCCGGAGATGGATGGTGGATTGTTAACCAGCTGAAATGAAGTGCTGCCAGCAGGGACCAGCAAGGCAGAGCCTCGGCAAGGCAGAGCCTCGGCAAGACCGTGCTGTGAGCCGCATGCGTGCGTGCCTGCGTGCCTGCGTGCGTGCGTGCGTGCGTGCGTGCGTGCGTGCGAAGCCTGCCCGCTGGCGTCCAAGCGATTGCACTACCGCACTGCACCTTATGTGCCTCCCTCCCAGGCAAGGTGCACAAGACACTATGTGAAGCTGCAAGAAAAAGCACCTTGTTTAGCTGCCAATCAGGTTAACATTGGTGTTGAAATCATCGTTCTCAACAGTGTTGTGTTAAGTTACAGGAACGTTTTTGAGAAATTGATCTATGTGCCAAACTTTCCTTTCTGTTAACATTGATCATGTGACAGTTTGCAAGTGTAGACGTAGGTGAGTGCTGTGAATATCCTTGACATGGATTCAGGTAATGTAGCCGGGCTTTGCTTTGTCATGTTAACTCCCATATGAATGTTAGATAGTGGCTTTCAATACTAAGGAAGGTGTTTGGTTCGTAAAGCTGAGTGTTTCTGGGACTTGGGGCTTTAATATGTCTCTTGTGTTACTGTTCAATTCATGTGAAAACCACTAGCCTCCTAGTGAGCTAGCTGAGCTGTTCTACGGACTCAGATAGACTTGTAGGGTGCATACTTTTCAGTTACACCTTTCATGGTTTCCCTCATATGTCATATTCTATTTATATGGATCAAACCTTTGTGAGTGAGACACATTGTCACTGTGTGTCATAAAAATATAATTTACATTTTCCTTATAAATTTTGTAAGGAAAAGTCTGAAATGCATGTTGCATTCTTCAACCTTTCTAAAGGTTTTTGCCTCCCATCTCACAGAACCTTCTAATTCATTGCAGTGCGATTGTGTGTACTGTGTATGTGTCTTGGATGTCTTGGGTTCTGGAGTACTAACTGCTTTGAGAGTGGCCTAAATTAGGCTCTGAGATTAAGAATGCTTCATTCATAGAAAAATAATAAGTACCTTACATAGGAAAAGCAGTAACCTGCGTCCCTCTGTGTATGTGGCAGGGTAAGAATTACCCTTGGGAAGACTGGGGGACTGAGTGGATCATTTTCAAGTTGGCAGTTAGTCTGAGTGTATCAAGACAGCGCAGAACCTTTATCTAAGGGGGATATTAGTGGTGTGATTTAAGTTGCATTTCTAAGTTATTACCTGAGTGAAATAGAGTCTCGGGTCACATTCATTAACAGTGGAAGTGTACTTTGTTTATAAAACCTTTTAAGAGGTTTAGAAAAACACACAGTTGTTTATTACAAATCCAAGAAGTTGAGAAAGTACAGACCTCGGTTGAACTGAGTGTGTGTGTGTGTGTGTGTGTGTGTGTGTATGTTAACCAGTTGTAATTACAAATGTGCTAACCTAAGAGAAGACTCATTGTAGAAGTTATAAATGTATAGGTAACCTAAATGGCGCAGCTCCTTGCGCTCCTTAACTTAATTTGGTTGAAGACTTTTATCATCCATACCCCCTCTTCTATAACAAAAGAGTATATTATCAGTTTTTGGAGGAGCTGCTTTTGCTAGTGCATCAGACAACTTAGACTTGCTAATAATGTGGCTTGGAAATGTAATAAGCCAGAAATCCACCACTAAGCAAACGTTAGAGGTGTCAGAGAGCAAGGCTGAAGTGGACCCCTTCTGTTGTGTCCAGGCCTCCTGTTCTTCCCAGGCAGTCTTCGTATTCTTGCTCTTTTCTAAACTTAAATGTACGCATCTTTTCCACAGAACCCTGGTTCTCCTCTCCTGTTTGGCTAGCTTTGCTCTTGTCAGCAACTCAGAGCTTTGTGGGCCAGCGTGAGACTTAACTGTCACTGACATTGTCTCGTGTACAGAACAAATATTTATTTTAACATGGTTGTTTTATCTAAGAAAGTTATCATGTTAAAGTAATACAGAGCCCATTGTTCAAATCTAAAACTAACTAAAAATTAACTTGACATCTTGAATATGTGAATGAATGGACCAAAGAGATTTGAGCTTGTTTCGTGCTCTAGGATGAAAGTCTAAGATGCTAATTTCCACTTTATAGACTGTCTTGCAGCCATCTCATTGTCAAGCCGATTTGCATTAAGGATTGTGTTCGTGTGGTGCACTTTTAATTTGAGGGGCATTTTTAGTTTCTTCAGTTATTCCCATTGAGATTTTGTGTAACTATCACTCTTGGTATTTTGAAATACAGTTGAGTAGTGTGGATTTATGAGACTATCTATCTATCTATCTATTTATATGGTGAAATTTTCAAGAAGCTGTTTCTTATAGAGACAAAGTGTTTAAGGAAATATATATATTCACATAAGTATATCATTATATATACATATATAGATAGCTATATATGAATACAGTCCAATTGGAAAGCTTTGTTTGATGAACATTTTCCTGTTCTTCTGGAGAAGTTGGTATATTTGTTCAATTAAATGATCTTTTAAATATTTAAGGTTCTGCTGGAGACCCTTGATTTGGACCTGACAAAAGCCCTCACTGGCATAGTCAGTTCCATGTTCTTAAAAGCTCAGCCATGAATTAGCAGTACATTTTCTTCTTTAGCACCACAGCCTCCTGGGAGCTAAGAAGGAAGCCTGATAACTTTCCTGGGAACGGGGTACAGGCCATGGGCCCTGATACAGTTCCATTGGCTTTTCAGGAGACATGGTTAACTTAAATCCTCATGTATATTATCCAGTGTTAAAGTCTTACCCAGGATCCTTTCTTCCTATTTGCAACCCAGCATTCCATGGCTCCTTTTCTAAGCCTTCAGGGGATCTTTTGTGAAAGAAAGGAAATAAGATGTGTTGTGAAGAACAAAGATAATAAAGATCAGAGAATGCTGTAGGAAGCAGTGCCCCAGGACCTTCCATTTGCAACTCGGAAGGCTGGGTGCCCTCTTTGAGATACCCAGGCTGGTACTCACTACCTAGCTGTTTGCTGAGTTGTGTTGTGTAGATCTCCTATGTTCAAGGATGGCTGAAATAAGATTCCCTCAGAGTCTGCCAGGAACTTACAAACGATTTCAAACCCTAAAAGGTTGGGATAGTACCTTACTGCTTCCTGACTACTCATCCTTTCTCCCTCCTGGGACCTCATTTTCCTTTTTTCCATCTCAGTCTCTGAGTTGGACATTTCAGTGTCTTAGATGTTGCTCTGAACTAGAGGACAAGGACTAGACTCTAAGTAAGTAGGACAGGCTGGCGTCCATGCTCTGTCATTTTGTTCACTTTGGTTGGAGCATCATTTAACCACTCTCAGCTTCAGGTCTCACTTTGAATTAATAAATACCTGCTGTGGGTAAACAGTATGTATCTGACAGTAAGTCAGTAGAATTCTAAAGTTATATTTTGCCATACTCATTGGGATGGGGTTTTGTGAAATTCACCTTCATCCATTTCTAATTTTTTTCTGCATGCTTTAAGAAAAAAGACTTTCATATAATTTTACTTTCATTACCTCCTCTTTGCCCCTTTAAAGTCAACAGATAACTTTTCTAAGAAGCCTTTGGGGAGTTGATGGTGATGGGCATGATGGGTAAACAGGAATACATTACAGATTCTAGTCACCACTGGTTAATGTAGAAAGAGTTGGGAATGGCTAGCATTTCATCCTTGCCCTTTTTGGTTTGACTCAGAACATTCGTTGACTCGGTCCCATATGCTAAGTACTGCCCTTGTACTAGCTCCTGCTCCTCCTGATTATCTGTCATCTGTCACTGTGAGCATGGCTCTGCCTCACCCCCCCATTTAACCTAAAAAAAAAAAATACTACTATTGTAAACTTGGGTAACGAGGCTAAAAGCTCTTTCTGAAGTGTCTGCAGTCAACAGTGCTCTTGCCATTGAAAACATTTTTCATTTTTTAAGAATGTCTCAAAGCAACCTTTGGAAACATCCCTATTTAATCTGTTTAAAAGACATAAAGACTATGGAAACATCACTGAGGAATTTCTGACAATGGCTTTAGATTATAGAGAAGTATGGTAACATAGGTTGAGTAGGACTGGCTAGATTACTGTTTCTTTTTAAAATCAGGGGCTGTATTCTCAGTTGTTAGACTTGACAGTCATCCAGTAGTCTCCTAATTATCGATAATTTCTCACCCTTTGAAACTGTTCAGGATATAAAGGACATTATTTGATTTTAAAATCTAATGTTTCTTAAATGTGCAATACCTTTTCTAACAGAGGGAAATTCAAAGGGGGGAAATTGTTACAGAGGCTAATACACAAAAACAAGAGCATATGAAAAAATTGACTGTGTTACGCAAGCCAAGTTCCTCCGCCCTGTTAAGACCATAAACCACCATGGAGAGAAAAGCTTACTTCTGCCTTGTTCTAGTGAGTGTGGACTCCACAAACCACAGGTGCTCACAGCATATTTTGTGTGTGTGTGTGGGGGGGGGGGTTGTCCTGCCTTGAGGATCCCTGTTTTCTGTAGGTGATACAGTGTGGTGGGTTAGTTGCTGAATTTGCCTATCTTAGAATATAGCTGGAATCTGTTTGGGAGGAATTAATGTTTCCTATATGAAATGTGTTCAGGAAGCAGGGTGCTGCACTGGCTTCCTGTTGTGCACGCTGAGGGCAATGGCAGCACGCATCTCTCTGAGCAAGCTGATATGTGACGCCGAGTCATTTCTTCATTAGATCGGCTTTCACATTCTTTACCTATGTGTGTGGCACATGTGTTGAACATACATAATGGCCTTTTTGGTTTTGCAAACTAATAGATTTAGCAGTTTCTCTAACAATCTCTTTCCTTTCCAAAGCAGATGCCATACATCCTAACTTAGATGTCTACAGTCCTTGACAGAAGATGAAATGCTGGTCTAGAGAGACTGTTCAGTGCCCGTGTTTATGCTGTGGTTATTATCTCATTGAAAAGGGTGCATTAAAGGCACAGGGATGGGGGATAGGCAGGCAGTCCATGTGATGCCCCTGTTTCCCTTTAGATGTTATCCTGGTGTGTCTAGGCTCCATGGGACAGCCATTCCCTTTTGGGGAATGCCTCGGTCTGTACTCTGATGCTGATCATCTGGACTCCATGAGCAGAGTACTTTCCCTCCTAGACCTGTACTGGGGAGACTTTTCAAGACTAACTTGTTTAGAGGCTTGTCTAAATGGACAGTCGCTTGGGAAAGCTACTGATGTTTAAAGGTTTTGTTTTGTTTCGGGTTTGTTTGTTTTGTTTTTAAGTTTTATATTTTTGAGATAGAGTCTCACTCTGTAGCCGAAACTAGCTTTGAACTTGTGATCCTTCTGTCTCAGCCTGTCAGGTACCAGGATTGCAGGTGTGTACCACTGTGCATGGCTCCTCCTTTTTAAGTCAAAATGTTTACGTTTCATCACTGAAAGTGGTTAGGATAGAATAGTTTTAAAGTTTTCTTCCTAGAAAGAAAAATACTCTTGTTTGCATAGGTTTTTTTTCATAGTGTTTATGATAGTAGATGTGTGTTCCATGAAGAAGTTTAGGAACACTCCTACTCTTTCCCCATACACACCTTTAGTCATGAGCTCCACCTGTTTAGATGAACAAATAGGAAGCTCCCACAGCTCATTGTAGCCATATAATCTGGCAGAATATTCACCAGTGGTTCTAGCCTAAGTCTTAGCCCCTGCCTTAAGATGTCCCTGGATGAGAGAGCAGCTTTAGTTGTATGCTGACATGGCTTTGTTAAAGTAGCACACACATAACGAATCTAGCAGATACTAAGAAACTAACTGCATCAGCCCACTGATGAACCATTTAGCTAAACCACAGTATAATTTTTTAAAAGCTAAATGATATCTCAGTGCCTTGAAAGTTAAGAACCTTTTGCAAAGTGGACTTAAGGAGGTCTGGGGTTTGGCCAATGAGCTGGCTTTGTGCACACCACCTGCAGAGATTCGAGAGCTTAGAGTGGGATACTGAGACAAGTCTAGCTACTTACTTTTTACAGTTCCAGTTCTATAGAAATTAGCCACTATGACAGATGACAACTGCTTTTACAGTCCTTCACCACATGGGGGCATTTTCCTCTCCTTTTTTCTCTTTCTTTTTTTCCAAGTAAGTATGAAATTAGAAAAATGTAGTCAAACAAATTAAATGTGGAATTTTAAAGTTGAGTTTTACGTAAACTAGAGATTCCTGTGTGGACAGTGTTAGTTTAATATTGTAGTACAAAGGCAGACACTTTATGTAACCTTTAGAAATATGTTTACCATCAGGGATTTATTTTTACAATAGAAATACTAAATGTACTGTGAAGCTTAAAGACAGGAAGAATAGACATTGGAGGGTGATATACTCAGACAAAAGTGTGTTTGATGAAGTACCCGTGGTATGTGAACATGATTTCCCCTTCTGTTAAGACTATAAACTACACTGTATGAGTATGTGTATTGCATGTTTACATAAAACAATTTCATTTTGAAGGATTATTTAAACTATGTTTATATGTAATACCTAACAGGTTGTAAATATTGTATACTATTGATTTTTAATTTTATATGAGCGATTTTTTTATTTCCCAAGTCATGTACAAATCTCATTGTGTATATAGCATAACTCCTGGAGACACAAATTTTGCAGTGAATTTTAAGTATTTTAATTGCAGTAAGCATCAGGTTAGCCTCAGAGATGCTGGTCCTTATTTTAAATTATTTTTCACCACACATTTTCTTCAAAGGGCAGCAATAAACATATGCAAGTTATTTTGATTCTTGAAAGTTGGCCTCAGAAGATAGGAGTGCAGTTCAATTCACTGCTGTAATGGAAAGATGCACAACTTACACTGTCCGCGTCTGGTCCCAGGACAACTTCTGAGATCCATCTACACATGGCTCTCCTCTTTGTAATATACAGGGTGAACTGCTGAAAACACACAGAACATCTGTTAAAGTGAATCCAGCACTTCAATGTCATTACACAGAATTTATTGGATTAAAGTTTGTAATATACAGTATTTTAATAAAGTTTCTGTATTCAATTTCATGCACTTATATATAAATAAACCTGTCTTTAAAAACTTTATACAGTGCTGAACTCTTGGCCCGTTTCCATTCTGACTTCTCACCTCGTACGCAGTGGACTCGCTCTGTTTTCATATACCAGTGACATGGCATGGAGGGTGTTTACCTGGCATGTGTAAGATCCTGGGCCCAATCCATGGTGCCACAAAGTCCACAGATAATACAACTACATGGCATCTCTGGATCTTCTGTCAGTTTTGTCTAGGCCAGTTTCACCTGTGGATTTTGAAAGTGTTGATAAGGTTAAGCAGCAAGGTGAAAGACAATTTAGTCAGCTTTATGTTTGTCAGAAGGCAATCTTGTCCTAAACCAGTCCTGGGCCACATAAGAATTTATTTCTACAAGTCACTATTCTAAAAATTATGTCACAGGACTGGGGTGGTGGCTCAGTCAGGAATGCTGGCTGTGTCCAGAGCTCCAGCATATGTGTAAAAAGTCAAATGCCATGGCATGTCCCTACATACTCATGCTCTAGGGTCACGGAGACCAAAGGCTCCCTGGTGTTTGCTCCTTAGCCAATCCTGATTAATAAGTTCCAGGTCCAGTAGAGACTCTGTGTCTAAAAATAAGGTCACCCTAGTGAGATGGGTAGTAAGTGAAGGTGCTTGCCCCTGAGTCTGATGGCCTGAGTTCAATCTCCAGGACCCATACGGTGGAGAAAGTTCGAGTATAAGTGGAGAACCATGGGACGGCATCTGGCATTGACCTCGACACACACTTACACAGCATTATGGAACCTCAGGAGTCAAAGCTGAGTCAGAGTTTTTAAGATTTCTGGGGGAGCTGCCAGGCTCTTGAGAAGGGCGCAGAGAGCCACTCCCTATGAATGTCACTGGGACAAAAAGCATAACTATGTTGAGGAAGCAGACAATTTTCATGTATACCGGCGTTTATCTAATTCTTACATTTACTAAACTGGAGTGTACTTTCCTTTTTTGTAACAGAACATTCTCATTCTGCCGTAAGCAGTCCAAAATTCCTAAGTGCCTTTTCCACACAGTCCGTGAGCACAATCAAGCCAGACAGACAGACAGAAACATGAGACAACACGTACGTTCTGAACAAATGCACACAAAGTTTATTACTTTGTATTATTTTGGGGGATCAGAATAATATTTTGAAATGTTTTTGAAAATGGTAACTGTCCATGCATATTTTATGTCTGCTGAACATTGGGAGAAGACCCTAAATTTCAGACAACATCAGAGACAAAGAAAACCCAGAAAAAAGACACTTGAGTCCTATTCCAAGCCTTTAATCCCAGCACTCGGGAGGCAGAGACAGGTGGATTTCTGAGTTTGAGGCCAGCCTGGTCTACAGAGTGAGTTCCAGGACAGCCAGGGCTACACAGAGAATCCCTGTCTTAAAAAAAAACCAAAAAAAAAAAAAAAATGTCTACTTGCACTGAACTTCCTTCCTTCCTTCCTTCCTCCCTCCCTCCCTCCCTCTCTCTCTTCCTTCCTCCTTCCTTTTTTTTTTTTTTTTTTTCCTCACCAGAGCCACTGTTGGGCTCATAGTGCTGAGGAAAGTTTGTAGAAGGGAATTGTGTTGGCTGGTTTAGTTGCCAGGCCACGTTCTGCCACTAGATGGCAGAAGTGTTCCATCTTTTTCCACTTAGGCAGCCAAACTAGTTTGTGTTTTTGGGCTCATTCCCCCGTAAGACATGGCTACTTTTTTGTTTTAACTCATAAGTGAGTAAATGAAACATGAGCAAAAGCATGGTTTCTGCATGCCATCATCGTTCATCAGTTTTTACTTCTGAAGAATGTTTAAGATACAGTGTTGAGAGTTATTTACAAATAAAAATTATCACATTAGTTGTAATAATATGATTTTTTAACTATGTCATTAGCCGGGCCTTGATTGATAGATTTTTCTTAAATTCAAATACTTAATGCCTAATGATATTTTATCAAATTGAATATAGTACATAGCCTAATAATGAAACTTTATCAAGTTGAATATAATACAGAACTGGTGACAGTTACATAGTGTTTGGGGGGAAGAGGTCTACTACAAATATTCCACAGCCTTACAGCACCATGACAGTTCCCTATCAAATCCTGGCCTGCCACCCTGTGCTTTAACATGGCCATGTTCAGTTTCTGTGACTCTCAATTTATACATCAGTAAACTGGGAGTAATTTCTAGATTCAGTTTATAATTCTGCCTCTTCCCCTGAGCCATTTGTCATCAGGACAGGTAGACAGTATCTAGGGAGTGATAATAAAGCAAGCAAGAACCAGATTCTATGTTCTGGAGTAGATGTGTTGCATTTTTGAAAATTTTCTTTCAATTAAACTGCCTCCTTGACCAGGGTGCTACTTGGGCGACAGAGCCTGCTGGGGGAATTTTTTTTTTTCTTTTTTTAGAAACAGTTAAGGAGGGGAGCCTTACAAAGCAGAATGGATGAACTTGCTCAGCCAGCAAATTCCTTGCATTCCCTAGAACAAATATGTCCAAGCCGAGGAAGCCACAGCCGTGACTTTTAAGTGAGGTCCCCTGAAGGACAGGCATGACGTGCCTGTCAGCTGTGCCACCAGGTCACCAGCCACCTCAGATCCTGTTGCTATTGGCTTTGTTTATTGTTGTACAGAAATAACTATAGCTCGGACCCCCGAAGGGCAGTTGCTTTCATGTCCAGAGCCTTTGACTTGAAAAGCACACAGCACATTACACAGTGTGCTCTGGCCTCTGTAGGGACTGCGAAGACAAACACGGAAGTCGCTTCCAGCTGTGGTAAGGACACCTTGAGAAGAGGACCTGAGAGTTTTCATAAGCCTGCCTGCCATTCCTTCTTTTCCCTTTATGTTGGGACCAGTGCCATTGGGTGACTCCCAATCAGTGATACAAAAAGGTATTAGGACACCATACAGAAATGGGTGAGATTCGTCCTAAAGAAGAGACCTGGTCCTCTTTCCGAGCTGACCTCCATGTTCATGAGACTCCATTTTAAACCTAATGTGTCTGCTAGTCTACTTCCCCGAAGTAGATGAACTCGCCTTCTCTTCTCGGAGGTCAAGCTGACACCGTTCGTGGTTCGTGTAACACCATCTGAATAGGTGGATTCTCTTACTTCCCTAGACTGAGACTGATCTGCCATCATGAACTCAACACTAACCTAAACTCAAGCTGTAACCCTAACTGGACCCTCAACACTAGAGCTCTGTTTGAAGCCTCTACGGATTCTTAATTCGAGCTTATGTAACTTGAGCTACTTGGTTTTTCAAGGTCCATAAAGAAGTCAAGAGAAATTCAAATCTAAATCATGTTTTCTCTCTCCCCCTACCCTGCCCCTGTGTGTGCAAGCGCATGCGAGAGCGTGCTCTAACGTGTGCCTAGAAAAACTATAAAAGCTGCTATTATTGGCAGAGCAGTAGTTACGCTGTTTCCCAGTCTTTACTGACAAACCTCTTCACCGTGCTTTATTTTGTCTTCCCGGTCGGATCTTACTCACAAAGTATTTTTGTTGTTCATTTAGGGAATTTGTGGATCCTGTTCGGGTTGTAACCCAGGGCTTCATGCACGCCAGGAAAGCATTCTTCCATGGAGACAAACCCCATGGTTTTGCTTCTGCTTTTCTGTCCAGAATATATTTACTTGTTAAACAAAGGTCTTTCATGGAACTTGGACAGCTGGTTAAACAAAATCTGTTCTGTGGGCCGCCCTACAGTGACTACAGCAGCCCTTGTCTGGACTTTGGTAAACCTTGGAGGCCAGTGGGTTCTTTGGACATGGATTATTTCCTAGATAGCCTGAGCCCAGCTCTTCTATATGCCATGAAGCTTCATCTTAACACTTTGTTAAAAAAAAAAAAAAAGAGGCCCACCTGAGGCTCAGGTGGAATTCTGTTTGGTAGTGCTGGAGGTGGAGCAGTAACCCAGCCCTTCATCATGATGATTGCATAGCAGCGTCCATGGACTGATAAAAGTATCCCTGTATTTAATCAAGGTCTCCCTCAACTAACCAGACTGTTAGCCTTCATAACTAATACCTGTGTGGATTCCAGACTCTTAATTTTTCTTCACTGATCCAGTGCATAGCCCCAGTTAGCTGGATCAGAAAAATAAAATCCCTAAGTCAGAACCAGTCTTTGCAGTTATTCTGAGTTCAGCGTAGACCAAAGAACAAAAGGGCCCTTTGTCATAGTCGTGGGATCCTGTGTCTGAGAGATGTCTGCGGGACAGGGCCTGACAAATGTCAGCAGCTGGTTCCGTGGGTCTGGTGGAAAAACTGAGCTGTGTGCTGATCAGCTCCTGTCAGGATCGGACGACAACATATCAGTTGTGATGACGGAATTCATTTGTGGTGTCAGAGACTGTCATGGAGGAACCGTTAAAAGGTTGGGCTGGAATGTAGCCTACAATGGTGAAAGACTAGCTCAACATTATGTCACCTCTCCTATTGTAGAGGGTGGGGTGAGGGGCAGGGCAGAGATAATAGATTGGCAGACAACCCTGAGGGAATCTTTCCTTCGTGTTGAACATTGTTATTTTGCATGGGTCACTTTCTATGTTAAAATACCCCTGTTTCAAATTTGTATATCTGACTTCAGTCATCATTTCTGAGATGGGTAGGCTCTTCTCACTTTACAATGCAGAAGAGAATTCAAGCAAAAAGAAACTAGATGTGGGCTTTCCATAAGAACTGTCCCCAAAATGAACCCAAAGAACACTTGAGGTAAAGCCCCAGTATGAAAGCAGGGCTTTCCTTATCATTGAAAATCTGAACAATATGGAAGAAAATAAGTAAGAATGGCTTTATCCTTCAATATCTATTCAGTGTTTTAATTTCTGGAAGATAATGAACTTTGAAAAAAAGATGAAAGCAATTTGAAGAAGTCACTTGGTAGGATTCCAACTCTATGATGCATACCTCCAAGAAATCTTCGGTTATCATGACTACTCCTAATCTGGGCTGGTCTCATTCTTTTGTTCAAAAATTGCCCCCCAAACTGCTAGCTTTTAACACAATTTGGCAAAATAAACTTACATCTCTAAGATTCTCTAATCTTTCCCTATTTTTAGCAAACAAACATGGATCAGACTAAATGTAAATGGCACTTATTAAACATGTTCCAATGGGCATGGAATGAAAGGTGTTTGCACAGAATTATCTGCCCAAAATTCATAAGGCTAGCCTCTGTACTCCTATCTTAGAGATTCATAACTTAAATACATATATTTAAGATGGGAGGAAGTGCTTAAGGCCCTTTCTGGTTTTGTTTAATTTCCATGAATATTCAGAAAAACATCAAACATATCTCCGGCTTGTCCTCTTGCTTTCTGTTAAAGATTTTTTAAAGATTTATTTATTTATGTAAGTTCAATGTAGCTGTCTTCAGACACACAAGAAGAGGTTATCAGATGGTTGTGAGCCACCATGTGGTTGCTGGGAATTGAACTCAGGAAGAGCAGTCAGTGTTCTTAACCACTCAGTCATCTCTCCAGTCCCCCCTCCCTACCTTCCCCCCTACCTCTGGCTTTCTGAAAGCATTGTGAACATATTTCTAAAGTTCAACATGGTCTCCCCATCTCAAAAATAAACTCCTGCCCTCTAACCTAAACCATAACCAGAGCTTTGACCATCCATCTTCACCCAGACCCCTCACTCAGTATCGCCCCTTTCTTGTCCTCCAGTGTTGGCTGACCTCCTTCGTTGCTCTCTGCAAGGCTCCTGGACACTAACACCTTCCCAGTTCTATGATGTCATGCCTGGCATATCTATGCCTAAAATTCCCTAACTTGTATTTCCAGAAACAACTTGCATTTCCAGCCTGTTGGCTGGCCCTGGCTATCCATGTCCTAACTCAATAGCCTGTAAATGTGTGGATGCTCAGATATCCAGAGTTGCATCTAGTCCATGTCAAATAGGAGGTACAAGCTAGAGGGCATCATAGATAGCACTTTGGAGAACTGGAGAAGCTCCGGAGGGCTGATACGGGCCAGAGTGGTTTTCCTGGTAAATGGTCTTGGAAGTATGAGTTTTCTAAAAGTAGATGTGGGGTCTTTAGCCAAGAAAATAACAGAGATGAGCATCCTGGGTGACAGAGCAGCAGGAACACTAACGTGGGGCCTACATGCTTGGTATGAGGTATAAGTGATTGAAGCTCACAGGGAGACGGTGCTGGGTGGGCCTCAAAAATGAATAGGCATTGGATACAAGAGCCAATGTCACCAGAGTTCTTAGGGGACCTTCACCCTGGTCCCCTAAGAGTTAGGCTTGGCCATTTGTCACCAACGGACAGTGAAACAAATTCTTGTGACAAGCAGAGAGAGGAGATTTATTCCTTGTGGCCACATGGGGAAGATAAAGAAGTTCAGTGACACCCCAAGTTTGGAGTACTGACATGAGGTTTGGGTTTAGATGTAGCCCCAGTCATCACTGACCCATCATTGTCTAGGCTTCCGGTCTATCGGGCAAGGCCATCAGACAGGTCAGAATGATGTGAAATCTCTTCCTGGGAAACAAGGCCTTCCTTTGGCTGGCACCAGCTTCAGGGTTTCAGCCTTCTTTTCCCAGCAAAAGATTCCTGGGGAATTTCCAATTCCTTGAAGACCATTGTTCGGTAGTCTAATACCCAAGGGGAGGGGCCCAAATGTCTCTCCTTAGAATAGCCTTGCTTTTACCAGGATGGTTCTGCCAAGAGTGCCAGAACAATCCGTTTGGACTTTACATGGCAAGCAGAACAATGATGCTTTGTCCAACCTACTTTCTATGAAAAAAAAAAATACATCTCCATCTGAAATTATAAGGTAAGGGATGGATTGCTGTCTTACTTAGTCCATGCTATGACAGACAGAATACCCGAGAGCAAATCATTTAGAAGGAGTAGGTTTGTTTGTCTGACAGTCCTGGGCTCTGGGAAGTCCCAAAGCATGGCCCTGGTATCTAGTGATGGTCTCCTTGTTACATCATGGCGAGGTGGAGGGGATCACATGGTAAGACAAGGCAAGGGACAAGCCCAGCCCTCTCCTCTTCTCTTAAAGCCAATGATACCGAAAGAAGGTCTCATTCTGCGGACTTCAGCTATCCCTGATTACTTCCCAAAGCCCTCACTCCAAATACCATTACCATGGTTTTGAAGGCTGAGCTTCCAATAAACAAACGCTGGATGGACATCCAGATCACAGCCGAGTCTGCTGTCTGCTCTATCATCTTTTCAGCGTCTCCTTTCTTTCTTTCCTTTCTTTCTTTCTTTCTTTCCTCCTTTCTTTCTTTAATGTAAGTACATTGTCACTGTTTTCAGACACCCCAGAAGAGGGCATCAGATCTCATTACAGATGGTTGTGAGCCACCATGTGGTTGCTGGGATTTGAACTCAGGACCTCTGGAAGAGCAGTCAGTGCCCTTAACCGCTGAGCCATTTTTCCAGCCCGAGTCTCTGTTCTTGATAGTAGGAAAGATCAAAGGCTTCCCAGTCAGAATCCCCATCTGATCCCACCTTAGCCAATTATTAGATGTTGGGAATGTAACATCGTTTCCTTGAGCCTTGGAAACTTCATAGATTTTTTTGAGGCTCGAAAGCTTTGGACATGAGATGGTGTCAACAGCTACACCAACAATTTACTGGAAGGCTGAACAAGCCTAAAAAATAAACCATGGAACTTGGGGCTGGAACCGCTGGCTCAGCGGTTAAGAGCACTGGCTGCTCTTGCAGAGCACCTAGGTTTGGTCCCCCCAGCACCCACAGCCATCGGTAACTCCAGTCTCAGGGGGATCCAAAGCCTCTTCTGACCTCTACAGGTGCTTCACACATGTGGTCCCCATGTGTACACTCAGGCAAATGCAGACATAAAATAAATAAAATAGGAAAAAGGAAAAAAAGGTCACCTGCAAATGTTCTGTAGCTGAGAGTTTGTGTATGCGTGCGTGTGGGGCGGGCGGGCGGGGGAGGGAGGGGCATTGTGCACTATAAACAGCACAGTTTCCCAGCCACTGCTGCCTGCTCTGCTTGTTACGCAGCCTTCCTAAGCCCACACTGCACTGATCACCTACAACAGAGAATGGCATGGCACTGAGCAAGTGGCTTTTCTTTCTACCTTGCCTAGACTGCAGGGCCACCCAACCCCTGCCCCACACACACCATGCTTATGATGAAGACAAGAGACCAAATTAAAGTTTCTGTGACTGTGGAGGATAGGAATGTTGCAGATCAAGAGCCAAAAGCATCTCGGGCTGTCTTCGGTCCCCTTACGAGGCATTTTTATCACAGTCTTTAGCTACCGGGAGGAACCTTTAAACCTTTGGAATATGTCAGCTCTTCAGACCACTAGCTTCCCCTGACCTAACAGCTAAGCAGGACCTGTAGCAAAGATTTCCTCACTTTGTTAAAACCTGCCTACCTGATGTCCTCCTACCCCACCCCCACCCGACACCTGGGCCAGGTGTATTGAGTAAATGAGTTGAGAGGTGATTTTTTTTTTCTTTTTGCTATGTGACTGTAAAAAGTTCATTAATTGATTCTACAGTAAATGTCATTTGAGGCAGCCATATTTAGATGGGAATACACTATCTTTTAGTAACCCTTTGGAGAATGAGGTATGTTTTGCATGATAATTAAGTTAACCTGTGTTGTTTGGGTTGGTATGAGACCCTCACCTCTCTTCTTTTTGTCATTTATTAGCATCAGGGTTAGTTGCCATCAGCAGACAGCCACCTGGGCTGTGTCAAGAAGATGTTGTCCCGAAACTTAATCTGCCGACATCCCTGCAAAGCAGCAGATCACAGGAGGTGAAACCAATTGACCCTAGCCTGTCCATGCAAGCCTACAACTCCAAAACAAAATTTGCTTTTGTAGTTTCTCTTTTTCTCCTCTTCCAAGGTAGTTAGAGCAGGCAGCCTGGTCGGGGTTCTCGCCAATGGTCCTCCTACAGAAATTGTGTGGGGCCAAAAATGTTGCAAACGCTTAGAAGTAAACCTTCATAAAACGAGCATTTAGCTGTGAGACCCAAAGCAAGCAGTTAGTCAAGGCTATATTTATGTCCCTGGTCTACTGTACTGACTCCATCTTCCCCTCGTCTAAAAAACGGAAGTCTTTCCGGGTGGAAGGCATGTTCTTCATGTGATAGATCCCTCCTTGCAGGATGTCCACCACATTTCCCACAAGCCACAGTCCCTGGGAAGATCCTAGCATCAAAACCTCCCACAGATGAGGCCACGCCTGGGCAAATGCCTCAGTCAGGAGAAAAGAGGCCGGGGGGAAGGAAGAAGGAAATCGGGGGGGGGGGGGGGGGGGGGGGGGGGGGGGGGGGGGGCATTGCTAGGTTGAATTGGAGTAAAGTCTCAGAGAAACAAGGAAGAGGACCCCTGCTGTGTGGAGTGTGACACTTGGTCCCTACACAATGTCCCTATTTTGAGAGACTGTGGAGCCTTTCAGAGGTGAGGTTTGCCTGAAAGAAGTAGGCCACTGGGGTAGTGAGACAGGTCTTTGAGTCATATTCTCCCTGGCTCCTTCCTATTGTCCTCTCTCCTTCCTGGTGTCTAAAACCGAGGAAAAGCCATGCATCCTTCTATGCCGGGATGCTCAGCCAGAGCTCATGGGGCCAAGTGATTGTGGAATGAATGCTTTAAGCCAAAATAAGTCTTCCCTCCCCTTAGGCGTTTCCATCAGGGATTCGGTCACAGTGATGGGAAAAGTGGCACATGACTGTCCCACGGGGACATCTCTTCCAGTGCCACAGAACAAAGGGAGGCAAAACTGAATGCAAGGAGGGGCTGGGGAGGAGGGTTCAGTGGGTAAAGCCCTTGCCACGCAAGTATGATGAAGATTTCTAAAGCCTAAAAACCTATCTACACCCGGGTGTGGTAGCACCATGTCTTTAATCTCCATGCCCCTACAGTGAAATGGGAGGTTGAGGCAGGAGAATGCCTGAGAGCTCATGGGTCAGTTAGCCTGCCTTATGCAAACCTTACATCAACAACAAGGTGGAGGTAACGACCCACTGGAGTTTGTCTTCTGACCTTCTCCTGTGTCCTCTTCACCCTCTGACCTGCACTCTGAACGCTATCTGTTCCCAGGGAGACACTGGCCCTCCCACTGGCCCTTCTACAAGGCTGGTTAACTGATGGGAACTTCAGCGGTTCTGGGGGAGAGGTTGGAATGTTGTGGGTCCAGAGCCCAGTTACAATGATCTTGGCCCAACTTCAGGCTCCTTGATAGTCTTTCCTTGCCGAGCAGCCTGGTGCTGACCTAACTAACATTCTCTGGTTGACAGAAAAACAAAACAAGAACAAACAAACAAACAAGGAGTGCGTTAACAAAACCTTAGTTTCCATCAACCAAAAAGCTACGAGCGTCATCAGGTAGCATCTGAGCCTCCCTGCTTAGTGTTTCCACCAGTCTATTTAAAATGGGCTTTGGTTTTGTTTTGTTTTGCTTCGCTTTCTTGGCTCTGTGACATTCACACATGCGCACACAAGTACACACTGCACACAAGGTTGTTCCTGGAACCACAAATGCATGTCACCATACTCACACCTGACTTCTTTGGGGGTTGAGATGAGGCATTGGGGACTAAATTCAGGTCCCTGTGTTTGCAAGACAAGTACTTTACTGACTAAGCTATCATCCCATACAAATATAGATTACAATGTCATATCAGGGTTAAATTTCCTGAATTTTACAACTATTCTGTAGTTACATACAAGGGTAACCTTATTCTCAAAGAAACTATGGTGTGTTCAGTGACACATACATACATATACAAACACATATATATACATGAATACATACATAGAAAAACCTATCCATCCATGTATCCATTCACCATCTATCATTTCCCTAGAAAAGTGGTAAGTAAAAGCAATGTGCATTTCAGGTATACCATATGATGCTTTGACATACGTTTGCATCATGCAATGGTAAAGCCATGTCAAGTAGCATAAACAGTATTCAATATTTACTCATGGTGAGAGTATTTAATATCTACTCTTTTTTTCCCTGGCACTCGGTACCTTTCTGCCAACTGTCATGCATGTTACTCAGGAGAACTCTTGTCCTTACTCTCCTGTGTAATTACATTCCTGATCCTTTGACCAACATCTTCCTAATACTGCTGCACACACCTCAGCTCTATACACTCTTCTGCTCTCTGCTTCTCCGTGTTCTTTCTGTAGACACACATCAATAGATCAAGAGGTGCTACATTTCTATGCTTGGTCTGTTTCACTTCACATGGTATCCATATTGCTGCAAACAACAGCTTCCTCTTCCTCCTCCCTCATCATCTTTCTCCTCTTCATCCTCCTCTTTATCTTCCTCCTCCTCCTCCTCCTCCTCCTCCTCCTCCTCCTCCTCCTCCTCCT
>JADRCD010197780.1:0-25551 GCA_019843815.1 Montemys delectorum
AAGAAAGAAAGGAAGGAAGGAAGGAAGGAAGGAAGGAAGGAAGGAAGGAAGAAAGAAAGAAAGAAAGAAAGAAAGAAAGAAAGAAAGAAAGAAAGAAAGGAGGTCTCATGCAGCCTCAACTCTATCCAGTGGTCTACAGGGAACTTTCAAATGCAGAATGGCAGAAATTGCTTTTTTCAGGGAAAAGCCTTCAACAATGGCAAATCCAATGCCAAATGTTTAGGCATGATATCATATACCTACAAGTAGCTTTACATAGACTGTATATGTATTTATACATATTAAATGTATATATTTCTAAGTATATATATATATTATGTAATATATTCTAAATATATACTCTTAATAATATATTCATATATACATATATGTTCATATATACACATATAAATATTGATAGAGAGACATGGGTGGAATAAGGGAATGGGGAAGACAATGTAATTATATTAGTTCCAAAAATGTATAAAATAACATTTAAACATCATGCTTCTGAATCAAACATGCATATTTTAGGTGCTCTAGCAAAGATTCTGTCAATTCCCCACAAGATATTCCTGTTTTGTGATTTTGTTATACTGAGCTAAGTTGTTCACAGGATTCGTCTGTGCACAAAATCGTGCACAAAGTCATGCACATTTTTTGCTAATTCATACTTTCATTATTTTAATCACCCTAATCAATCAGTGATTTTTCTAATTCAATGTGTGGAAGAGAGTCTCTGTGTTCTATTTATTCTATGAAGCTTTCCCCTATAACAGTAATTCTGTTTTCCTCAGAAATCACAATGCACTTTATATTTCGGGTAGTAAATCATTCTTTTTCTTCAGGTTCCATTGGTATCTCAGCTGGAAACCTCATAGAGAAAGTCTTATCACATACCATTGAGCAGGAACTAGAAACACATCTACTTTGTCCCCCTTATTTTACAATTAAAGATCCTGACATTCAAAGTAATGTCATACTTTATTAATCACTCTTATTTAGAAGTAAAGCATGGCTGATAATCTATAGAACCTAACTAATGTTTATCTATTCCACTTCACAGTAGTCTTTCTTCTGACATATTCTAAAACATCTCCTTTCCTTGACCACTAGGGATTTGTCTGATTCATTTTAGCATAAGTTCATATCCAGTCTGTTAAGAGATGATAATTTTTAAAAAGGTAGGGGAATGCCAGGGCCAATAAGTGGGAGAGGGTGGGATGGCAGGCATGGGGAAGGGGGAGGCAAAAGGGGTTTGTTCTTGTTTTTGTTTGTTTGTTTGTTTGTTTGTTTGTTTGTTTTGGAGGGGAAAATGGGAAAAGGAAAATGTACATGTAAATAAAGAAAATACCTAATTAAAAAAATATATATCTTCCAGATTAAAAAAAAAACATAAAAAAAAGGACTGGGTTTGTTGAATTTTATGAAGAGATAACTAGGAGAATCATGAGCATAAAGGATCTTGTCTTTACTGAGAAACAAAAGATCCGTCACTGAAGGTATGATCTGTTTTGGTTTGAATGAGTAAGGGCAGCCAGCATTGACTGCTTCCAATGCTCTTAAGCTGGGTTTACCACAAAAAGGGAACCTGGTCCCCAAAGGAGATTGTGCTATAAGGAAATCTGTCTGTCAAGAACGATACAATAGGCTAGAGTGCAGGAGAACCAGACAGCTTTCCTCAGTCTCCTCCAGCTAATTGAACTGACTCCAGAGATAAGGCGTCTTGCAGTGATTCATCATTAGTATTTGGAATGGATCCACCTGATGGACTGAAGGCAAGTTGAAGTGTGAGTAATGTATCTAACAAATATGAAAAACACTTCCCTAAATTCTCCACACTCTTTCTTGCTCTGAGTAGACACTCATGAAATTATTGTTTAAAAGTTAAAAATACATTTAACAATAAGTTTAAATATTAGTTTCTATGTATGGTATAATGCTTTTAATTTCCTAGTCATTTATAAATTAATATATCCAGTACCCTGATAAATATTAAATAAATATATATGGATAGAAAATTTAACCATCCTTGATAAAACACAAAATAAAAGCAATTATATGGTTGAAAATAAGGCCGTGTGTTCAAAATGTCATAAATCATCAATTTGTTAGTAAAATAGAATGACTTTCCAACACTATCCTACAGAAAACTGTCATGGAACTTAATGGTTCTCAGTATTTTCATGCTAGTCTTTCTCTGTTCTCTTGAATTCTCTGCATTTTTATCTGAAGGAAAAATCAGAGGAGATACCAAGCTGCATATCTTACATTTATTGCCTAATGGGGTGAAGACCTTTGTACACCATCACAGCTATTACTGTAAAATCCCAGTAGGTATTAAGTACCATGAAGATCTTTAATTTTACTATCACTTATGTGTCCATACTAGGGTTTCTAATTGAATAACAGCACCTTCCGAACTTAATATGCAAATAGAAAATACTGAAAATTCTATAAAATCTGTGAAAAATTGGCATCATAGTTAGGTCTTTTCATAAAGGGTAAATCCAACAGGGGGAGTGGGGTGGGGACAGGGGCTTGTTTCAGAGGGGAAACCAGGAAAAGATATATCATTTGAAATGTAAATAAGAAAAATATCTAATAGAAAAATACTGGATTTTCTGATTGCTTAATGTAAATTCTACCCAACTTTTATTTTTTTTCCTTCTGTCAAAGATGTAGCCAGTACTGGGCTACTGTGAAAGAGCCAAGGCAGGTTATGGCCACAAAGGATAGAGGATTGAGTCAACTTCATGGCTCAATGTGTGACAAAGATAACCTTTAAGTCCATGTTGTTGTTCCTCCTTAGTCAATTAAAGAGCCAAGAAGGTATTTTAGAATGACATACACCTGAAGCCATCTCCTTAGTGATGAGCAATGGAGAACTTGAAAGCTGTTACACTGACATGGAAATCTCTTTGAAGTCATCTAATCTCCTTTGTCCTATAGAATATAAATAATATTTCACTGAAGTAAATGGAATTTATTCAAGCTTCTCCAAAGGCTGGACCCAATTTCTATATTCTAAGTCAAGAAAAACAGAAATGAGTGACCACCATCTTTGTAAAAGAAAGATGCTCCTTCCCCCAACAATCACCTGAACCTATCTCCACTTTCAGGATCAGTTCTCAAAAATAAAAACAAAATAAAAAAAAAAAACAACAACAAAAAAAAACAAAAACAAAAAAACAAGCTGAGCTGATAAATACACGAGTAGAGAAGACTTAATATATCTGGAAACCCACATCATTAAAATAAGGTTATGTATTTACTATGATATGTAGGTTTCAAGAAAAAGAACAGTTTGGCCCAACTCAGTATCTTTTGTTTATTACACATAGCTTTTCTGCCCTGTTAAGGTTTATCAAAGACAGAGAAAGTATTTTAGGTATTCAGAGTAGCAGTGAATTTCGTACAGGGAAGTGTAAGCTTCCAAAACTTTTGGGAGGACCAACGAGATAAAAGAAACCTTTGTTGCCTCCAGAATGTCAATATGAGCTAGAAGTTCAGGGAAACTGCCTCTATGTCTCATCTACTTGTGTAACAAAAATAAATGCTCCATCAAGAGTGTTGATAGAAGGCCGTGCATTGGTGGTGCACACCTTTAATCCCAGGACTTGGGAGGCAGAGGCAGGCAGATTTCTGAGTTGGAGGCCAGCCTGGTCTACAGAGTGAATTCCAGAAAAACCAGGGCTACACAGAAAACCCTGTCTTGAAAAACAAACAAACAAAAAGAATGTTGATAGGACCTGCGGTCGCTGATGTCCCTTAAAGCTCATGAATTGTACTGCACTGTTGTCATGAAGCAACACCTTCTATTCTCACCTACATCCTACAGATCTTTGGAATTTTGTTTTATGAGAGACTCTGAGCAAAAGACTATGAAATAAGAGATAATATCTGGTCCTTTGCAAGTGACCTTTAAAGCCTATTGGCAAACTCTAGAATTAATGTTTAATTGAGGGATGGATAATGGGTATTTTCTCAAAAACTAGGCTCTGATCTCTGGGCAGTAACAAACTGGAGGAACATATGTGTATGAATTAATCCATTTTATTAGCTAGAATCCTCTCTTTTCTCTAAGTTCAGAGAACCCAATTTCTAATTTTAGAATTTTAAGCATTTTCTACATTGGAATAAACTTTAAGGATGCAATAGCAATCCTTTAATAATCCTTAAGTGTCCTCAAAACTTGCTTAGTCCCAATGAAGTGTATTACACTTCCATTTGACAATAGATTGTTGCTGTGAAATTTTATGTCTTTGTGGGTAACATAATCCCTCACAAGGAGCAGATCAGAATATACAATAATCGATTGCCACACATTCAAATATTCAGTTTCCTCTAAGGCCCAATAGCAGGCCAATAACTGTTCCCCAAAAGAAGAGTAGTGTAATTCACTAATGAAGGCCTAGCAGATATTCCAAATAACATTCATATCTGTCACTGACACTCCAAGTTTGGTTTAACTTATATCCAAAGTTGGTAGACCAGGTTGCAAAGAAGCCTGGATCCTTTGAGGAGCCTCATCTCATTTTGGGTTCCAGTCAAAACTATCAGCTTTGCAATTCACTGTCCAGAGTAACACACTCAAGTTAGGAGTGTGTGTGTGTGTGTGTGTGTGTGTGTGTGTGTGTGTGTGTGTGTGTGTTTCTAAATTTAAATAGGCCTACTATGCATTTTGCCTCTATCTTCTTTTCCTGGTGATGGAAAGTAACTAATGTATTAGTTTATCTCATCTTAAAATGAATATCTTCATGTGTAACATCACTGGTTCTCTGAAAATCAAATCTAATGAAAAGCTATTGAATTTTGGTTGTATTAATTTCCAATCTTCTGATGAACCTGTGCTTTATCATCAAGTCCAGAGTGATTGTTATGACTATTTTTCATTTAAACCACAAGTGGGATCTGCCAACATCTGTGTATATCCATCCCAATTATATATCATGGGAGTGAGAGGAAAAAAAAACACTGTGTTTTGGAATTTGTCAAATTTCTATCCATTATCTGAACTCTATAAACCCTTAGTTAAACTGAATGGCTATGTTTTAGAGGATCTTCCACAATCAGTGACAACTCAGACCTCATATCCAAAAGAAATTCCAAATCTGAATGTTTCTTTTTTCCAAATGTACTGTTACCTTAGTTAAAGGTTACATATAGGTAGGTCTTTTGGAGAAAGGATGGGAAAAAGGATATCAGCAAAATTCTTTCATATTTTAATATAGTCCTTCTTCAAGGGGACCTAGCTTTCCTTTCAGTTAAAGGGTTATGCATCTGTAAATTTGTTCAAGTCTAGAAATGGATTGATGGTTATGACTTTCTGTTACTATAATACAATGAAGTCTTTCATGTGTGTGTTGTGAAGTTGTTCAGCAAATACAGTTTAAAAACAAACAAGCAATCTTACCTCT
Source organism: Montemys delectorum (assembly GCA_019843815.1). Lineage (NCBI taxonomy): Eukaryota > Metazoa > Chordata > Mammalia > Rodentia > Muridae > Montemys > Montemys delectorum. The sequence goes on from JADRCD010197780.1 coordinate 5,400, forward strand.
TTTGTTTCCAGATACACCATGATTGATTAGCCAGTCCCACTAGAACATAGGCATTATGGCATTATAGATATTGCTTTGCCTTTGCTGAGTATTGCCATATCTTTGCCTTTGAATACTAAATGCTTCCTGCTGGTCTTTGCTCCTCTGGGACCAATTAAGCACATTACATTTTAATTCTTTAAATTGTACAGTTGTCTTTTCCACATCAATGTCTGGTGGAAGGTAAAGGGTATAAACAAAGCTCTTCAAATATCCTGGTGTTGCCCTTACATTTTGCATCTTATGGTATTAGGGAAGGGCATGTTTTCTAGACCTTTCAATTGAGGAAGATTAGGTTTAAGCAGTGAGTCCACTCCAACCCTTCAATTTCCCTGAGCCTTCAAATCCCTTCATTAACACTATGCCTAGGATAATTAGGCATTGCTGAAACTTTTTCAGTAGGCCATCATTTCACAAATACTACAGCCTAACAATCTAATAACTCTTGCTACTTTTTTTCAAATGTGCAAGCTTCAATATTACATGTAGAATTTATGATTGTAGTCTACATAGATAAACTCAGTGTAGTCTCTGTTTATGTTCCTTCTACTATTATCATATACTCTTAAAAATCCATTCCCAAACATATTCCTGACTTCTACTTAATGAACTTATTTTTAAAAACCACTTGATACCTAGTGGTGTAGTGTACCTTCTGTTAGATCACATTTTTTTTTTTTTACCTCATATCTAGGAACTTGCTTGGCATAGAGTTTGGTTACAGGTCTATAAGGTAGGGGTTTCTGAGATACATCTGCATTGTATTATCTGACATCTTCATTAAGACTCATTGCCTATTCTGAGGATAAAATAGAATTAATTCCCTCAGACAAGGGCAGAGGCCAATATTGTAGGTATTGTGGTAGGAGATAAGGATGTATAATCTGAAAAGAATGAGAATAATACTTCCTCGAATAGACTAAGTCCATTGGAATCTAAGAATTCAATATCCTCAACTCATTAATGTCTCCCCAGGTATTGATATTCCATGTCATAGGATCCTAGTTCCTTGAATTCCTGACACTATCAGAAACTGGAGATTACATTTACATCAATAGTGGCAAGAGGGGTTCTCAGAAGACAAATTTTGTATGCTATCATTTTAATAAGTGTGACAGTTTCCACCCTAGAAACCTGAACTTTATTGTCAGTGGCAGTATGTTCAGGGTTCAGTATAAAGTGAAAATGTGGGAAATTAGTCAGAGGTGTATACTCTAGATATCCTTCCCTGGCCTCTTCTTTAACAGGTAGCATCCATCCAACATCTAGTGTACCTGGAATTCCTACAAATTGGACCTCTGTAAAGAGAATAAGGCAGGCAGGGAGGTTAGGCTTGGATGGAATAACTATGAGCTGGGGGATGGGCCACAGATAATCCTTTTTTAGCATATATGAATGAAGGCTCCAAGATATGATGCATATTCACTGCACCACTGAATATCTTTTCACAACAAAAATTCAAAGGTAAATGCATTAGGATATTACAAAAGTAATGGCAGAATATCTAAACTCAAGCTGAGACCTTTATAAGTAAAGGATACTATATGAACATATATGCCAATAAAGCTAGTCCTGAAGCAGCCCATTGGACATCTTTTTCCACATTAAACTCTGTTCTTTCCCTTTTAAGAAGTAGTTCTAAAGGCAAGGATTCACTGGGCATCCACCACTGGAGCTCAGCCTCAACTTTCTTATAAACTCAATGTAGTCAGTAAATATGTCTGCTAAAGCAGGCATCATAAGGCACTCAACACAGAGCCAGCAATGAGGTGATCCTTGTGGGTAGAGTGTCAGCAATATATATTAGAGGAGATTCTGTACAGAGGATTTTTACATAATGTCCTATACCTGACATCTCATGGTAGAGCCTATTCCAATTCACAAAGCCATGGCATGAGTTTCAGCAGCCATAATACCAGTGTATATACCCAACTATACCCAACACCTCCCACCTGTATTTTTTTAGTACACTCCTGATCATCTGGATTTTACATTCTTTTCATCCACACCCCTCTGCTCTACAATGGTTCATAATTTTTCATCTCACATTTGAGTAATCATGTGGTTGAAGCATAGTAGGTGCAGCCTCTGACACTACTAGGAGACACAATCTCATAGCAAATTCTTCATTCCTTTGGCTCTTACAAACTTGACTCCTCTTCCACAATGTTGCTGAGCCTTAGGTCTGGGAATATTTTGCAGATTTTTCTATTCTGACAGGACTCTAGAATTCTGAATTTTCATTGGTTGTGGTTTTCTCTAGTGGGCCTTCATCTGTTATGAAGAGAAGTTTCCTTGACATCAGGTAAAGACTAGACTTATTTAAGGGTATAAGATGCATACTTAGATTATAGTAAGGGATTAGACTTATATAATAGTTATTGTATATTCCCCTCCAATATTCATGAGTCCACTTGCATTGAATAGTTAGCCAGGTTTCTGGTATCATCATGGTTTCTCTTTTATTGAGTTAGCTGGTCTTTAGTTCAATTAGGGAGTTGTTGGCTAATGCCAAGTTATGCACACTACTACTGTACTCTTTGGGCTATTATACAATACTTGTTAGAGTTATACTTCATAGACACCATAACTACATAGGGCTTGTGATACTATAAAGACTAGTCTTTAGAGAGGAAGCAATCAAGTCAGTTCAATCTGAGGGGCCTCTGAGGCACCTCTGTTTCTGAAGTGCATGGTGTCTTCATCTATTGGAACTTAACTTCTATCTTTGGAGTGTAACCAAGAGTAATAACAATAAGCTGTATATTTGGGAGTCTTTTGGACAGATATGGACTGTAGCTGCTGGCTCATGTATGCCTGCCTGCCTAGATTCAACCTCTCAATCCTATTTGGTATTTGCTACAGTACTGAGCTGCCAAAGAAGGTCAACCTTGCCCCAAAGGAATATTGCTGAACAAGTCCATTTCCCCCATATCCTAATAACTTTTCTCTTCCACCATCTCTGCTGGGTGGGTGGTGGGCCAGAGGAGAGGTCGAATCCTTATTAAAAGTAGGTTGCAAAAAGTTTATGTCTACACATTTGAGTTAATTTGAAAATTATACACCTTCTCTCAGAGACATATAAGATTGCCTTTGTCTTTGCAGTCTTAATGGTTCTAGGGTTTTCAAGTTGTATCTCTGAGTGACAAACAGAAAAAAATAGCCTAGGGGTAAAAATACTAGTTATAGTTCTGGCTACATAGATGATAAGATACCTTCAACATCAGAAAGAATCTATAAAGACCGTTAAGGGGCATTTGGTCTCAGTTAAATCTAGGGTTTTGATATTTTTATTTCTTTTTTGATTAGATATTTTCTTTATTTACATTTCAAATGATATCCCCTCTCCCATTTTCCCCTCTGAAAAAAAAGATAACCTCTATTCCCTCCTCTCTGCCCTGCTCACCTTGCTCACCTTGCTATTCTGTGATAGTACTATGTGTATTCAAGAAAATGATAAAAGTATTAGTTTAATATTTGAATAGCATTTGATAAATATAAAAACACCAATATTAGTGATGGACAAAGAATTTCCCTCTGTTTTGGAGAGGAGAATTTAAATGTACTATTGATATAAATGGCCTTTGAAGATGTTGGTGCAAGACAAAAGGTTGGGAAATTAGAAGGGTTGAATTCCCTCTTAAAAACTAAGGTTTTAACAGGACATATTTGTCAGGTTTTATAACTCTTGAAAGTACAAATATTATGTAGTAATAAAAATTGTTTTTATACATTGACCTTAAATTTTGATGATTCACAAAAGAACATCAAGTAAACTTTAGCAGAGAATCTAATGTCTAAAACCATCTAAGATGAGCACACTTGCAGACTTTTTGATGATCAGGATTTGATTAGCGTAGACAACATCGATCCCAACTGTCTCTTAATGTTTAGAGTCAGGACATTATTATTTATAAATTAGACTATATAATAATATTGATCTAAGTATTTTGGATATCAAAACTTAGATACATTAAGTTTTCTAGTTTAATTTTTGAATGTTTCTTCTAACTTTCCATGTAGGTACACAGTCTGTCAGTATTTTTGAACTTTGTGTCTCTCTTTCTTACCCCATCAATCAGTTGTAAAATCCTATACTTTGTTTTCTGTAGATTCTTTGGGCATTTTCTACCACAAAAGGCAGAGGATTCAGTTATACAGATGAATCCCAATACTATCAACAGTGATGGGGGAAATAACAAGACACAAGCAGCATGTATAGGCATAGCTTTGGACCATATGCATTTCATAAACCCATATTCTAGAGATGTTCCACTGGCATTCCACTCCTGTTACTTCTACCTCTACAACAACTTTTCACCCCCTTCATTCCTCTTCAATTAAACAATAAAGCTCTTCTGTTTATGTCAACTCCTTACATGTCACCCTAATGACCTAAGATATAACACCAGAAGGGAAACAAATACAAAATGAAGGCAAAACAGTAACAACAAAGAAAAACAAAAATCAAAACCAAACCAAACCAAACAAAAGACAGTGGTAGTCCTGTTTACTAAGCTTTTTCAAGAGCTATGGCAACCTTGACAACAGAACTAGACTGACTATTATTTCCAAGTCACTGCTACATTAAGGCCAACAGATCAGCTGAGGTTTTGTAGTTTCATAGCTCTTAGAATCATTCAAATTTACTTCTCTTCTCATTTTCTTAACCCATAATGAAATATTGTTCCTTATTTTCTCTTCAATCAATTTGGTACAGGGACACTTGTGCTAGAAGTTGGACTAGAAGCTACCTGCATGTGAGTAGGTGAAAGAGAAAGTTACAGTAATGGTTTGGGGTAGAGACAAGACCCTATTCTATGGAGCAAAAGAAAAAGGAGCTTGGAAATTCCACAAAGAAATAAAAGAAATAGAGAAAAGAGTGATATCACAGGAACAATAAGTAAGGCAAGCACAGCTCAGTCGTGTTCATAATGGATGAAAAGCAATGGGTACTTCTAAATGCCAAACCAGGCACAAAAATGAAAATCCTTATCCTCTGGAAAAGGCCTTCATGAGGCTCAAACCTAGCAACCGATCACTATGAAGCAAATACCTTTTTTGGACATATTAGTGGTGAGGAGAAATCCCATTTTGTTATTCTATGACTTAGAAGGCAGCATTTAGGAAACATCATGAATGAATTTCTGTTAAAAACAGTTAATTCCAAGGTGTAGAACAGGAAATGGCCAGAGTTAGGAGGTTCAGTTTATTCTGGCACATCTCTAAAGTGAGAGAAAGCTCCTCAAAGAGGTAGTGATGAAGAAGTAGAGGGCCTATACCTGATAACGGATAAAGTGATAATGTTGATAAAATGGAGGGAGGCTAAGCTCATATTAAAAAGTTGAGAGGAAACAGAAGCTCTTATCTTGGTAGCTAGGGAAATTTCTCATCAACTGTTAAAGAGTTTTGAGGCAAATGGGAGCTCCTGAACCAAACTGCTGGGCCGCATGTCTGCTGTTATCACGGTAAAGCCAGAGAGCTCTGAGACTGCAAGAATGTATGGGATACCAACAATTGCATACTTCTTGCTTAGTGTTATGTAGCAATTTCCTCCTAGATTTAAATCTTCCATTTTGAAGGGCAACTTTTTAAGACGTTGAATGTGAATGGAAATGAAACAACAGAATATTTTAGGACAGGATGTTTATGAAGAGGTAAAACAACAGGATGTTCTTTGGAGAGGCAAGACACTTCATCCTTCAGAGAAACTTGTAAATAAAGGAAAGAACTCATAATAGTTTAAGGAAGACTAAATTCACCAGCCCCTCACACTCAGACTGGTGAGTGTTGTCTTAGCTAGTTTTCTGTTTCTGTAACAAAACTCAACGACCAAGGTAACTTACAGAAGTCTTTCAATTAGAGGATCAAGTTTCTAGAGGTTTAGAAATCATGGCCATCATGGCAGGGATCGTGAAAGCATTCAGCCAAGCATGGTGCTGGAGCAGCAACTGAGAGCTTGTATCCTTATTTTCAAATAGGAGGCAGAGAACCAACTAGGAACGGTATGACACACCTCTCCCAACAAGGTGATGCTTCCTCATCATTTCCAAACAGTTCCACCAACTCTAGGACCCAGTAATCAAACTTTTGAGACTGTGTGAGCCATTTGCACCACTAAAAGTACATAAATCACTCTCACAAAGGGTAAACTACAAGGAAATGTCGTAGAAAATCCGACGAACCTGGGAAAAAAGCACAGGCCATTTGAACTGCCTAGCATAAGCAAAGACAAAACAATCTGTCTAAAAATGGCCCAGACCAATTGAGGCACAAGGAAATAATATATAACAACCTGTTGAGCACCTGCAGTATGGGCAGTATACTCTAGTTTCCCAGCTGGTGGACTTCTCATCCATGCTGGGGTAGATTATGATGACGGGGTTGTTCTTGAGTAGTTTTTCCTCCTATAAGCAAGCTTTAACTCACATTCCTGTAAGTAACCCCAATAAAATTTATCAGTTCACCACATTAGACTTTGTAGTTATCTGTATTTTGGACTGTCATTAGTTTCATTGATGCGATAAGGAGGTGTTTGTTATGTTGTCCAAGGAATAATATAATACACGATAGATTGATTAATATTCAGAAAGTCTTGAAAGACAAAGATAGGTCCTCCAAGTGGACATATCTGACTGTTGTGGCTGCCTCTCATATTCTCAATACACTTGAGAAAGTCCCCCCAGAAAGAACATTAGCCACATTAGAGTGATTAATCTTAAGCATCTCCGAGTTTTGAGAGAACCTTCCCATCCCAAATCTGTGGGTAGCCAGCACTGGACCTTATACTTGAAGAAGGAAAAGATACCGAAGTGAAGACATCTCTAGTGGCCACTTGATACAGATGCAACAACTGCATAAACAATGGAAAATAAGAAATCTCAACTTTAATTAACCCTTGTCTGCAACAAAAACGACATACATAAAATTGACAATATTCAGTTTCTTAGGATACAGGGAAAAGATTTGTAAATACTTCATCACTGTAAGTTCTTTTTTATTGCTTCTTCAATCTATTGTGATTTCAATAACTTTTCTACTGTACTTTTAAGTTTTTCTATTTTCATATGTTATTGTTTTTTATTTAGTGAATGAATTCATTAAATTATTTATCTGTGAATTTGGTAAACATGTGCATGTATATGTATGTTCTGTTATAAAACAAAGAAGCCAGGAGTAGATACCAAGAGTCCTTCATAGTTTTCCTCCTTACATTTTGGGAAAAGTCTCTTGTTGAGTCTGAAGCTTACTATTTTATCTAGGCTGGGAGAAAAATAAATCCAAGTAATCCTCCTGTATATTACTACTACATAGAGCTGGATTTAACTGGTGTTTATGCTATGCTTAAGTTTTGGGTAGATGGTAGGGATTAGAACTCATGTCTTAATGTTTGTACAGGAAGCACATTACCCACAGGAATGTCTTCCTAGCCTGTTTTCCTTATACTTTTAAAGGCTTTAAAATAATATTATTTCTACTTTCCTTTTGTAAGTGTACTTAATTTTGTTTATACATATTTTCATAGTTTGACATTTAAAATATTATTTATCTTTGTGTGATAAATCTTTGTCTGCTTAAATGTCTATGTACTACTTGTGTTTATGTTGACTGAGCCTAGAAGAGGATGATGGATCTCCTTAAACTGGAGTTACAGCTGGTTATAATCTGTCATTTGTTGCTGGGAACTGAACGTGGATCTTCTGGAAGAGGAGCCAGTTCTCTTAACCTCTGAGCCATTGCTCTTAATTTTGTTGATTGATTTCTCCCTTTTCCTGTATTATTTATCCCACTCTATCCACTTTCTAAAAGGAATATATATTTACATACTGCCCTTTTCTTCTCAAAATCCTCCTATGTTCTCTACATTTCCTCTCAAATTCATAATCCCTTCTCATTTAATTATCATTGATGTGTATACACACACACACAAACACACACATAACTAATCATACCACTTAATGATTACACAAATTTTGATCAGTTACATTAAACTATGGTCCTTGAATAGAGCTCATAGATTGCCTGACTGACAAAACTGTTGATCTTTAAGGAATAGAAAGTAATTCCTGAAAGAATCCTCTCTTCATTAAGTCTTTGGAAATTTTACTCTTTAAAATCAGCCATAGGTCAATTCTTTTTATTTTCCTTCCCTCTTCTCCTTCTAGCACCACCCTCATACCCCTTTCTCTTCTCAAAAATAGAAAGCCTTCTTCTTGATGGGTACCAATCCACCCACGTACATCAAGTTGCAGCAGGACTAAGTGAATCCTCTCCCATTGAGACCAGACAAGGCAGCTCACCCAGCGGATCCAAAGAGATCCAAAGTCAGACAACAGAGTCAGAGATAGCCCATGCTCCAGTTATTAGGAAAACTGCATGAAGACCAAGACGCACATCTGCTACATATGTGTATGGAACTTAAATCTTGTACATGCATGCTCTTTGGTTGGTGGTTCAGTCTCTATGAGCCTCTATGGGCTCAGGTTAGTTTACTCTGTAGAAAATTGAAACAAATAGAGCCTTTGTGGGCCAAGTCCTTTCCAGAACATAAATTGAGAGGGGTTGGAAATGAAGAACGCATCCAGAAAAAATGGAGAATGGAGTAAATATGATCAAAAACCATTGTACTACTAAATGTTATTTCAGAATAAATTCACACAATTTATTATTCAATAAAGCTTAAAATCTAAGATATTTTTCACTATACTGTTTACTCACTTTCTGCTCACAGTTAATAATTTGTAGCCATCACATGTATATGTAAAATTCTCATATTGTATGTATATATGAAATTTTCTAAGAATCAATATGTTATCTTTCAAAAATAACTGATATTTAAAATCTAGTACATTAGAAATTGGATCTGAAAGAGAATCTACCTTAGCAATGAGAAAAAGATAAATGAAAATGTGAAAGCACAATTAGAAAGCATGAAGTATCATTTCTTTTTCCATCCTGCTGAACATGAAATTTGGGGTATGAAAAATGTTAGAACACTGGCAGTAAGATGTCTTAGTGGATAAGCATGCTTGCTATTAATCTGATTGCCTTAGTAAGGATCCCTAGAAGTCCTGTGCTGAAAAGTAGAACCAGCTGCCAGTAGCTGTCCTGTATGCCTTCCCAACAATGATAAACTATACCCTCAAATAGCCCCATACACTTGTCCACCTATACAATAATGAAAGAATAAAGACAATTAGATAAGCAATTGTGCTGGTAACTTTTAATTGTTACTCTTAACTGGATAGGAGATACACTTATGAGTGTGTTTCCAAAGAGATTTAGCTGAGAAAAAAAAAATCCATTCTGAATTGAGGGTGCATGTATTCGGGTGTTGTTCAGAAAAGAAAAATAAAACAAAATATAACAGCAGCATTCATCTCTCTGTTTCTTGACTGCAGATGTGATATGATGAGCTAATGTATCATACCCTACTACAAATGGTACATTGTATCCCCAAAGAGTGAAACAAACTAAATTCTTCCTTTCATAAGTTGTTTAAACTCAGAATTTGATTAGAATATTGAAAATGTAGGCAATACAATGGCAATACACAGAATTATGGGCTGGTATAGGCATATATTTTTCTCACCCTACTTTAATATAAGTTCAACCTTCCGTTAACCTATCACCTACCAGAAGTAAGGGGACAGAAATGTTAGTAGGATATGGGGGAAGTTCACCTGCTTAGAAATAGTTTTCTTGGGTGATTCTAAATTTGTTGTTCTCGGTCTAGTCCATACCAAACACTAAACACAAAACAGCAGTTGCAGTCCACTGCACTTGGCAGACACTACGCAGATATCAGCAGCTACAGTCCAGTCCACTCAGCAAACACCACATATAAATCAGAAATTGTATTGCAATCCAGAAGAAACCACAAAGCTCAGCAAGAAGAAAGAGTATGCAGGAGTGGCATGAAGCTGCAGGAAAACACAAGAAGTTCTTTGGCAAGTTTCTCTTTATGAAGTCACCACAAACAAAGCTTAGCAATAAAAAAGTAAGGCAAACCAACACGTGTAGCCGATGAAGAATAGCAAGGCATAGCAAAGCGAACCAATGCTCAAACGCCTACTGTCTTTAGGGTTATATATATAATCCAACATTATGCAACTTTTACATGTTTGCTGTAGCAATCATCCTTTCACCTGTGTCTGTTCCAGGAAAACATTTATGTGTCTGCTTTAGCAAAACATCCTTTCACCTGTGTGCCCCAGAAAACCATCATTTGACATAACTGACTTTCCGAGGAAAGTTTCCACTTCAGGATGCATATAGGTGATAAGATTTTGGAGCATAACTAAAATTGTAAAATTTTATATTTTTACGAACTGATGATCATTATTAGGCCATTTGTGTCAACTGTAAAATAGAAAATTGAGGATTTTAGTTGAATCCTGTATTTTCCTGTCATGACATCAACAGATTTACCATAACAAATAATAGAAATTATTCTATGAACTATGTGGTGCTGAGATGTCTAGAAGTAATATAATGAGCAGGACTGAAAACCACAATGATGTTTCAATTGAAACAAAGAAACTATCAACTAAAGCCAGATGATTGAAATGCCCACAGCTTATGTAAATAAGTCTATACCTACAAAAAAAAAGGGAAATAAAAAAACCCACTAGAGTAGGGATTAACAATATTGTAATTAAAATATCTTATTTTGCAAATAAACATCATCTATTAGTAGTTGAACAGGAATGCTACATTTACTCAACAGCTGTTGAAAGCTTGCAACTGAAGTTCTTAAAACTTAAACATCATTAGCTTCATCTTCAACTTTTCTCTGTGAAATGAGCACTAGAATTGATTCAAGATGGCTGAAGAGTTGATCTATGGGGCTCACTGGTGACCATGTTTATTGTTTCATTTGTATATTTAAAGTCAACTTTAATAAGTTAGTATATTTCAGGAGAGTAATATTTTGAACATAAAATAACTAAACTGAAAATACACCAGGAAACGAGCTCCAAAAAACCTGGCCAGCCTTCTGTAACCCCTTTAAAACAAGTATATATATATATATACTCGGACTAAGAAAAATTCTTGACAGAAACGATGGAAGGAAAAAGTAATTATTACATATTACCTCAACTAGGGACATATTGTACCACAGGGTTATTATAATTTGCAGATAAATATTATTTTTTTAAATTGACCTGGATAATTTATTGCAGTTATAAAAAATATTGAACATGAGGATTCCTACAAATATTAGATTATACCAGGAGATAATGTATATGAGAAGCACATCTCAGAGATGAATCCCTCTATAAACATTGCAAATATTAAATTTTTCATCTTGTAGTACCAATCTGGTGAGAATTGCTTCTGTGTTTTATACATATAAAGGGCTATAATTCTGCTTTCTTACTTTTTGCAGAGAGGAGAAGGAACGCTTCTCAGAAATGAAAAGCATTATGAGCTGCTTTAATTGGCTGCTACTGTGAGAGATGCACCAGAGAATTCTTTCTGGGGCTGGAGGATCTTATTAGTATATTTTTTCAAATGTTTACCTTTCTAAAATCTATTTCACAAAATTGTTGCCTCATTTAAGGAAGCTACTATGAATACCTTACATGGAACTACATGGTTTAAGAATATTTACAATACATGACCTAGTATTGTAAATATTAACTTCTAGGATTAGAAACACACATAAACATTGTAAACATAAATATGTTTGGCTGGCAAGATGGCTCAGTGGTTAAGAGCACTGACTGCTCTTCCGGAGATCATGAGTTCAAGTCCGAGCAACCACATCCTGGCTCACAACCACCCACAATGAGAGATATGTTTGAATATGTTCTCATGGAGAACATGTAAGAATGTAAACATGTAAGCTGTAAGAAGAACTTCTCTGTAAGGATATGTACAGTTTATATATAGCATTTGCCTTCAAATAAAGAAATATGGGTATTGTTTCATGCATGCACAATACACATACAGTATGCAAACTGCCATGAATCCAGGAAGTCACCATGTTTAGAACTAACAACTAGGCAATTTGATTCATTCTAGCATTGGGGAATATTCACAGGGTAAATGTATGGGAATAGATACATTTCAATTTTCATGAAGTTTTGTTCTTTATATTGAGAAAGAAACATATATTATTCTTTCTATCACTTTGTATCAATGTAAAATTATAGAATACCTAAAAAATCATAATTTGTGTCCACTGTATCTTCATCTGACCTTCTCATTTAAACTTTTTTCTTTGTGGTTTACACGGCTTCAACAGCTACATCAGGTTTGCATCCTGTTTTTCTTAAAGTATCTGAGAAGTATAGTTTAATTATCCAAACTTAGACATGATATCCCAGTTCTCTGCAAAAGAAAACCCAGCTTTCAAAGAGTATAGGAGAAAGAGACAGAGTATTCAAACGGAAACCAAAATGAATGAGACAATGATCACATGTTTTCTAATGAGAAACAAATACACTCCAGTGGATCAATGAATGTCTAGGGGAATATCAAAGGGCTTCCAGAGCTTTATCCTGATTTCCATTCTTAATACCCTCAGATAAAAGCATGTGCCTTCATAACACTCAACTAAATAAATTCGCTCTTTGGACATACTGTACTTTAGAAGTAATCAGATGCACTGTGTGCCATCTGTTAATCTGTAGAAAACACAGCTAGTAGCCCATAGCCTGCTTAACTAAAACCTCAGAGAAAAAGATGCTCGCTGATTTATGTGGTTAAATGTTTTTATAAGTGTTAATAATTAGGAAATGTCAACACAGAGAATATACATTGGCTTGTTGGCAGTAGTTACAGTAGATGACTTAACCTTTTTTTATCCACTGTTTCTTGAGGTCCTTGCAAGTTAACCTGATGCATTGCTCCCCTGGCAGCACACTCCTAGGAGAGTCTGTGGGACTCTGTTCCCTTTTCAGGGATTTACAGGCCTGGATTCAGATTTTATCCTGTAACTGGCCTTAAAGGACTACAGTGGTATAAGTGTATTTGTATATTTGTGTGTGTATGTGTATGTATGTTTTCACAGATGGATACCTGAATAAACAAAGCAGCTATCTTTCACTCTTTTCTGTGAAGTGATGAGAGCCCGCGCTGGGAACCCCACTCTCTAGCTATTTAATCTTGCTTCCCACCTGTGTGAGGAAACTGGTGATCTGAGAACATGTGGACAAAAATCCCTACACCTACTCAGCTGATCTACCCTCCCTCTCACATCAGATAGTGGCAAGCTCAGTGTGCACTTCATCTTTTTAATCTAATAGTACCATCATCCTGTAATGAAATACATGTAGAAAGAACAAACCTTGGCACTGGTTTCTTGTATATCATCTGAATTCTATTCACAGAACATTCTGCAATGTTCACCCTTAGAATTAGCAGGAGGAATATTACTTAGGGTTTGCATTGCTAACTATGGCAAGTCTTGCCTCCCATGTTTGGAAGCAAATATGTCCATTTGTGACTTTGCACACAAAATTGTTACAGAAAAATAGGAGTTAGGAGAGAGGATTGAAAATTGTTCATGCTGGGCACTTTAATAGAAAGTGTCAATCTTCATAAGTGAGTTCTATACTGAAAGCAAAAATTACATCACCTGGTTATAAATTTAGCTTCAAACCTGGGTGAAGCAGATGGGTTGCCTCAAAAGACATTCCAGGACTTTATTACTGAGCTTACTACATTATTGCAGTCACTCATACTTAACAAACCACAGAAACAGGTAAGCTAGAGTTCATGCCAAAGGCAAGCCTTGAGAGGGTGCCTATAACTAGTTTCTTTCTTTGTTTTCTATTAGATATTTTCTTTATTTACATTTCAAATGTTACCTCCTTTCCTGATTTCCCCTCCACAAACCCCCTATACTAACCTCCCTCCCCCTGCTCACCAACCTACCCACTCCTGCTTCCCTATCCTGGCATTCCCCTACGCTGGGGCATCGAGCCTTGTCATGACCAAAGGCCTCTCCTCCCATTGATGTCCAACAAGGCCATCCTCTGCTACCTATGCAACTGGAGCCATGGGTCCATCCATGTGTACTCTTTGGTTGGTAATTTGGTCCCTGGGAGCTCTGGGAGTACTGGCTGGTTCCTGTTTTTGTCCCTCCTATGGGGCAGCAAGCTCTATTAGCTCCTTTGGTCCTTTCTCTAGCTCCTTCATTGGGGACATTGTGCTCAGTCCAATGGTTGGCTGAGAGCATCCACCTCTGCATTTGTCAGGCCCTGGCAGAGCCTCTCAAGAGACAGCTATATTAGGCTCCTCTCAGCAAGCACTTGTTGGCATCCACAATAGTGTCTGCTAGTTTCTAGTAGACTATCCTTATATGTTCTGTGATGCTGAGAGTATATGTAGCAAGGATGCTATTTCTCTTATAAAATTCAATAGAAAGCTTTAGCTACTACATGTGTACCCACTAAGTTGTTATCAAGTTTGTTCTTCATGTACTATACAAAATTATGAGGAAAGACATCTCCAGTCACTTGAGCTATCAAATATTTTAATTCAAATATGAGCATTTATGTGGAAAACCAGCAAATGTGATCTAATCCCCAAAGTCAACATCATTTTGTTACTTCTGCATGAGGAAAAATTGAACAAATAATGGTCATATATTTAAGACTTTCTAGCCTTTTAACTTAAGGCGGTGTGTGGCCCACTAGCATCATATGCCAAATAAAAGGAGAAATGAATTGGACTGACAATGGTGAGGACTTGAAAGAGGGAGGGAGATAGAGTGAAGCTTTGACCTTGGTACTTAATGTTGTCATGACAGTATTTCAAATTATAAGATTCTAGGTACATTTTAAGACTTGTTAAATTACAACTGACTACAACATCAACAAAAATACTGCAACCATGTTTTTTATGTTATGTGTGTTATATGTTATGTGCAGCAAACAAACAAACAAGCCATAAACACAACTCTACAGGAGACATAGGAATCAATGCATGAGTGTAAGATCATAGACTCTGAGAAACAAAGGTTGTTAAAATCTTTGTCCTTAATACACCGGACACTCAAGATGTTGCTTTCAATGCCATCTAAAATTGATATTTCAGGAAAAACAAACCTCAGGCTTCTCCAGAGGGGCTGGTTGGGTTGTGGTCATTATTTTACTACCAGTAATTTTAAATCTTCTTGGAAACATTACCTTTCTAACTTACTGTAAACTTTGATGGATTTGCGAAAACATACTTAAGATGCTGGCAAACAAGATAGATGTGCAGAGCATGGATCAGGAGGAAATAAGCCATAAAACAATAAAACTCACAGAGCATGGGCTTGGAAACCAGCCAACTCAACCCCCCTCCTTTCTTCCTTTCTCTTGTTTCCTCTCCTCCTTCTTTACAACCTACTTCCTCCCTTCCTTCCCCCCTCGCCTCCTGTCCTTTCACTCACAGCCTGCCCACTTGCCCTCCCTTCTTTTCTTACTCTTTTCTCCCTTTATTTTTTACACTTAGATGTGGATCTTTCAACAAAGTGTAATATGATATAATGTCATTGTAAATCACAATCCTTTCATAGTCATTCAAGAAATGAAGTGACCCAAGGGAATCATTTACCAAAATAAAATATTTCCTGACACCAGAAACCAGTTTTCAAACTATTTTTCTACTTAAGTAATATGTTTCTTGCCTCCATTAAGAAGGTAGTGTATTGCCAGCTGGATGCAACTATTGTGCTTTATTTTTTTATTTACATTTTTTTATTTTTTTATACTTCATATTTTATTCCCTCCTTGACCCACTCTCCGACTGTTCCACATCCCATACCTCTTCCTCACTCCCCTGTCTCCACGTGGATGTCCCCACTCCTCACCCTACCTGAACTCTACATTCCACAGGGTCTCCAGTCTCTTGAGGGTTAGGTGCATCATCTCTGAATGAACACTAACAGGGAAGCTTTGGGTAGTTAAAAGACAGCTAAGTTCCATTGGAATAATAAAGAAGGATTAGTTTAATTTTTGGATGATTGGTTTTATAAGAGAAAGTCCAGGGTTAAAAGAAATAAAAGTGTTCATAAGACATTGACTATCAGTTCAATAAAGTTGAAATATAAAGAAATTTTATCAGACTATCTGTTACCTACTGGTACAGACTGAAGTGTTTTCCTACATCAAATAACTCCAAGAAATGCGCAATTGCAGTTTGAGAGTAAAAGCAGCAGTACCAGCAAGGAAGTACAAAGACTGATCCTTTTTGATGGATGAAAGCTATCATTTCATAAATCTAGCAATTAGTTAGTGTGCCCACAATTAAAAATAGTAAAGTAGACCTTTGGTGTTTATTTTCAGTCTTCCCCACCTGCTACTACAGACCAGCAAAGTTATATAAGTTAAAAGACCTACCAGGGCAAAACAAGAAAACAACAAAGAAATTTTAAAGATTAAGAGCAGATAGATAAAATACAGAAACCCTTACATGAAATTTTATAGGATAAAGTACATAAGAAAATTTTAAACTTTCATCATGGAAAGGAAAATGTCTGGTCTACTTCAGTGTCCATCATATTTTCAGCCTCTTGTATTGCCAAGTCACTCAGACTATCAGCTTAAAAGTACAAGAACATTAATTGAAAAAAATTTAGGATGCATATCTCTCTGTTTACCTCTGTCATGTGCACTAGGTTAGAAGTTTAGTCTCAGAAGTAAAACAAACAGGTTCACTGAGCTGAGAAACAGCAAGTAACATCAGGGACAGGTCATGTTTCTCACTAAATAGACCAATTAATTGAATATTTCTGACATAAGAATCTATCTAACAAAAGACAGGCATAATAACATCTTACGGTGCAATCAATACTCACCAAGATTTGTCTATGAATAAAGACCTTCCAGTCAGTGTTTTAGTGTTCTTATTATTAATAGGAGCATACTATCACGGGCCACCAAATACTCACAGGGTAGTATCTAAGAGAATACAGAAATCAGAATGCTTGCTAAAACAAGAAAAGAGGCAGATAATACATGAGGAGAGTGAGAAGAAACCCAGAGATATATCATTATTACTAAAAACATCAAAGAAGAGACTACAATAAAGAATTGGAGCTGGGCAGTGGTGGCGCACACCTTTAATTCCAGCACTTGGGAGGCAGAGGAAGGCAGATTTCTAAGTGCAAGGCCAGCCTGGTCTACAGAGTGAATTCCAGGACAGCCAGGGATATACAGAGAAACCCTGTCTCAAAAAAAAATAGAGAATTGGAATGAAAAATTATATATATGCATGTAATATAATATAGCATATATAGATATAAGTATGCAAATATGCATATAGTATATTACCCTTATATTAAATAATATTTTTCTTACTTTGTATTAAGATTTATTATGTTATAATAGCTGATAATATTAATAAATATAATATCTATAATATATAATATTAATGAAAATATTTGCTGGTATCATATATTTAAATTATAATAAATAATGTTGATATGACACAATATTTTACATATAATTCTATATGAATACATACATAAAATTATATAAATATATATTTATAATTTATATACAAATATTTATATATTATATATAATTATATATCTTATATACTTTTCTATTTAATGATTTATTGTTAGTTATAAATTGTGTGTGTGTGTGTGTGTGTGTGTGTGTGTGTGTATATATGTGTTGGTCTATGTGGAAATGAGTTCAGTGCCTACAGAAGGTAGAAATATTGAATCAAACCTGGAGATTGAGTTAAAAATGTATTATTAGATACCTAACATGGAGTCTGAAAAGTCAAACTCAGTTCCTTTGCAAGAGTAGAATACAGTCTTAATTACTTAACCATCCACAAAGATTGTTTTAAGAAAAATTCAGAGCATCAAAAATCATTCCGAGGTTGAGCATGTGATATAAGTGATATTGTATCATATTTGTTATTTTAGACTTGGTTTATTTTGTTTAATGTAATGATTTTCAGTTACATTCATGTTTGAATGACCAGCTTTAACATCTTGTAGGGAGGACAAATTGCTGGTGTAAGGATTTGCGGCTGGTTTGGTGTCCCAGTTCCTCCATTGAAAATCTTGTCTGGTTGCAGAAGGTAGCTGTTTCAGGCTTGATATTGCCCATTGCTAGGAGTCTTTATTAAGTTCACCCACATAGATTCTAAGGACTTTCCATTGTCCTGGGTTTATAGCTCATCTCAGAGATGCTCTCTATCTTCTGTTGTCTCTTTCAGTACACTCACCCTCTATCCTCCCACACTACCTCATCCCTTCTGTTTTCAATCCCACCCCATTACCTATTCAGTCCTCTCCCTCCCTCCATCCCTAATGTATAATGTATTTCCCCTTCTCAATGACATTCCAGTATCTCACATTGGACCCTCCTTATGCTGAGCTTCTTTGGCTCTGTGGTTATGCTGTACTTTATGACTAATATACATTTGTGAGTATATATGATGTTTGTGTTTATGAGCCTGGATTACCTCACTCAAGATTATCTTTTCTAGTTACATCCATTTGCCTGCAAATCTCATGATGTGCTTGATTTTAATAGCTTATTAATACTACATTATGTAAATATGCCACATTTTCTTTATCCATTCTTCAGTAGAGGGACATCTAGAATGTTTTCTGTTTCTGGCTATTACAAATAAAGCTGCTATGGACATAGTTGGCCAAATATCATTGAGATATGGTGGAGCAACTTTTGAGTATATGCTCAGGAACGGTACAGCTGTGTCTTAAGGTAGATGAAGTTCTAATTTCCTGAGCAGCTACAAAATTGATTCAGAAAGTGGTTGTACAAGTTTGCACTCCCATCAGCAATGGGGAAGTGTTCCCATTGCTCCACATCCTCACTAGCATGAGCTATTGCTTAAGTTCTCTTTTTTTATCTTATCCATTCCAATGGATGTAAGATGGATTCTCAGTCATTTTTACTTTCATTTCCCTGAAGACTACGGATGTTGAACATTTATATAGCTTCTTCTCAGCCAGTAGAGATTCCTCTGTCAAGAATTCTATGTTTATATCTGTACAGCATCTTGAAATTGAGTAATTTGGTTTGCTGATCACTAGTTTCTTGGGTTCTTCATATATTTTGGATATTTTTCCTCTATTAGAAGTAGGGTTGGTGAAGATATTCACTTTGTAGCCTGCCATTTTGTCCTTTTATTGGTGTCCTTTGCCTTACAGAAGCTTTTCAGTTACATGAGGTCCCATTTATCAATTGTTGATCTTAAAGCCTGAGCTAATCTTGTTCTATTCGGAAAGCTGTCTTTTGTACCAATGTGTTCAAGGCTATTTCCCACTTTCTCTTCTATTAGATTTAGTGTATCTGGTTTTATCTAGAGCTCTTTAATCCAATTAGACTTGAATTTTATGTAGGGTGGATCTATTTACAATCCTCTATATGCAGGCATCCAGAGAGTCCAGGAACATTGTTGAAGTACTTTCTTTATTCCACTTTATAGTTTTGGTTTTTGACAAAAAACAAGTGTCCATAGATGTATGGGCTTAATTCCGAGACTTCGATTCAATTTAATTGATCAACATGTCTTTTTTTTATGTCAAAAGCATGTGGGTTTTATTACTATTTCTCAGTAGCACAAGTTGAAGTCAGGGATGGTGATACCTCCAGTTGTTCTTTTATTGTACAAGCTTGTTTTAGCTACCCTGAGTTGTTTTTTGTTTTTGTTTTATTGTTCTTTCATATGAAGTTGAGTATTGTTCTTTCAAGGTCCATAAAGAATTATGTTGGAATTTTTGTAGGAATTTCGTAGAATGTGTAGATTGCTTTTGGTAAGATGGATATATTTCCTATATTAATTCTACCCATCAGGGTAAAGGATTGAGCAGAAATTGAGGGAATGGCCAACCAATAACTGGCCCAGCTTGAGACTCCTGCCATGAGAGGGATGTCACTCTTACCACTATTAATGGTATTCTGCTATACTTGCAGACAAGAGCCTAGCATAACTGTCATCAGAGAGGCTTCACCCAGATCTAGTAGAAACAGATGCAGAGACTGAGAGTCAAAAATTAGCCATAGCTTGAGATATCCTGTGGAAAAGGGGGAGGAAGTATTAAAGGAGCCAGATGGATCAAGGACAACACAAGAAAACCTCTCCTCTCCTCTCCTCTCCTCTCCTCTCCTCTCCTCTCCTCTCC
>JADRCD010197782.1:5541-25456 GCA_019843815.1 Montemys delectorum
CTCTCTCTCTCTCTCTCTCTCTCTCTCTCTCTCTCTCTTTCTCTCTCCTCTTCCCCTCTGACTCCTGCCCCAGGCATCCATCCCATTAGAAAGCACTTTGGCCTTCTTTTCCTTCAGTTCCTCTCCTTTTCTTCATCCTCATCCTTAAAATCTCTTTTTAAAATATATATTTATTTGTACAACGCGACTCTTCTTTGAGAAGTTCACATCCATGTTCTGGGGTGTGTCTTGGCCCTTTAATAAAATTCCAACTTTGAAACATCAAACTGTGTATTTTCATCTTAAATTAAACCCTAATGTGCTGGCTAGACTTTGTCAAGCATCCCAGGATAATTAGCAGTAAGGGAATGCATTCAGGGAGAGTTGGGAGCTACCTGCCAGCTGCACCATTAGCAGCTGAGCAAGTCCTCATTTCAGGGGCTACCTACACAGGACCTCTCCATGTCTTATGGATGACCCAAACTACAATTTATATCGGCACATGTCTAGAGACTATAATTCCTCATCAATAACAGATAATGTTTTCTTCAATCCATAAGAAGATTGATCTTGCGGAGGATTCAAAAATGAGTTGTTAAAGTGAAAGTTTATATTCTTCTTAGGAAATCTGACAAAATCCTAGAAGCAAGTCCATCAAGAGAATTCCCTGTTAGATGAATCTCACTTCCTTTGGTAATATTTTTAAGGCAGCTTCTCAGGGGATTTGGTAAACTGAGTCAATCTAGAGGTCAGAGGCACAAGAATGAGTGTATGGGAGCAGCTTGCTGGATTAGATACTTGTTTATGAAAACTGCCTTTCTTTCTCTCTTTTTCTATTTTTCTCATTCTTTCTTTTTAAATCAACTTAATCATCCCTGTAAGATATTCCCTGTTGACAGGCCAGGTTAACAAAGGGAAGCTAACATGCTATCAGGACCATGCTCAGACGAGTTTCTTCTTCTAGGATTTAAACAAGGAGAGAAGGGCGTCAGGCAGAAAAGATGGCAGCAGGAAAGGAAGAAGGGAGGGAAGGAAGCAAGGAAGAGAGAAAGAAGATAGGAAAAGAAAGTGAGGGGAAGGAAACAAAGAGAAGGGAAAGAAAGTAAAATTAAGACAGATGGTAGTTGGCCCTGAACAGGACGGCTATACTCTGATTATGTCAGGATTGGTCCAAACCAAAGTTAAAGAGAACAGAAAGTAAGACTTCTATTCAAGCACTTGACAATAGTAAGAAGAGTGGATAAGATCTGTGACGTGTATGAAAGTCAATAAAAAAAATGCAGACAGTATGAATTCAAAAAAAAAAAGTTGATGAGTGATTCTGTAATGACAGAATCAGGAATTGGTACAGTAAGTGCTTATATTGCACCGAAACTATGGCAACACTCTGAAAATGAATCCCAGCATGCATAGTGCCTCTCAGGAGCATACTGGTTATAGCTGAACTGTTGACCATAGCAGTGTGCTCAAAAGTCAGCAGCAGGAAGGGGTGGTTCTTGCAGCCACATAGGGCTTCAGTGGGCTCCCAGAGATACGTACAAGGAGGAGACTAGTCCTAGTGAGATATGCACCAAACTCCCCAAGGGATATGACATCTGGGTCTGGAAGATCCTTTAAATAGCGAAGCACAGGCTGCAGTGTATGTGGAGAGCAAAGGAAGCAGTGAGTATTTCAGATGAGTTCAAGGTGAAATAGCAGAGACTCTTCAGACTTAACAGCAGTTGCCTCACTAATGGGAAATAAAGGTAGTCTTTGAAATGTTGTGATGAACATGAACCATACTCAGTCAGTCTCTTCCGGAGAAGAGAAGGTAAGATTTTAAATAATAGTATCTCTGCTCTTTCTATCAATGAAAAAAATTGATGAAGCAATTTGCTTCTAATTGTTCACCAACTTGGTCCAGGCTATGCTGCCCTGAGCTAGTGGGCAGACTGTCATTATGGAATGGTGTGGTAGGGAACCCAACACTAACCAAAAAGTCATCATTCAATGCATAAGGAATGATGGGAACAGGCGGGAGGAGTGGAAGGTGCGCTCCAGGTTCTCCAAGGTTTTAGAACCTGAATCACTTTTATACCTATTTTATTGCTATTTCGTTTTATTTATGAGCTTGAGGAACAAAATAAAATCATTAAAATGTAGAGAGCAAATGGGAGATAAGAGTAAATTGTTGTGAACAAATTAAGATATTAAAGCAGGATTTATCCAAAAGGGATTTTAAGTAATGAACTAAACTAAAACAGGCCATGCAAGTTAATATCATATTAAATATTTACTTTGAATATAAAATCTAAATTACTTCAGGATATATTGGACAAGACTAAGACCTGCATTAATCTATCCTCTTTGATGTTTTATTATTTGGACAAAAACTGATTTAAACTATTTTATACTATTTGTAAAGAAAGCATTCACTGAGTCCATAAAATTCACTTGGAGGCAAGAGATTTGGAAGGGAATGCTTAATCTCCTTCATAGAATAAATATGTTTAAAGGCTTAGGTAAATGTCATTGAAGTCTGCTCAAAAGATCCCTATAATTTGAAATAAATTTCTGAAGTTCAGGCTCCTCAAGGACCAAAATTAGGATTTAGCCAATGATCACTTTTCCTGTGCAAAGATACTTCACTGAATATTTAAAATAAGCATCAGCCTGTGCAGGTTACAAAGATGTCTGAAGAAAGTGCTGGCTCAAAAATAAGAGGAATATGGGCTGTGTCCTAACTTAAGTCCCCAGAGACAAGGGTAAGACTGGTCACTTACAGAGGCAGCACCGCATGCCATGAAGGATAGGGCATTCAGAAGTAGCCCCACAGCGTCAGAGGCACAGAGGGTTGGGGATGTGTCCTGACACAGTAGACCCTCTATAAACGTGTAAACCGTGTGTAAAAATGTCTGCAAAAGGTTAGTGAAGAAAAAGTGACATGTCTCAGTGTCCCTTCCACTCTGATTCATCTAAGCGTGCCACTGGATAGGAATGCGGGGTGTCAGGCTCCAATCCCACGGGTATTTTTATTCTTGCATTGCTATAATAAAAATGTGGCCATTTGAACCAGGATGTAGACTCTCGTGACCTCTCTCCTTGGCAAAAGACAGACAAATACTCACTAGCTCCCAAATTCCCAATGATCAGACTGTTTCCGCCCCAGTGGTCGGATTGTCAGGTCGTTAGTGCCACGTTAGTAGTGAGTTTCTGGTCACCCGTATGAGCCCCACCAAGTCGGACTGCCATTTATAGCATTCCAAGATGACCTAGAGCAAATATTGTTTAAGTTCTTCCGATGACACTTAGGTCTGATTTGTCTTTGAAGGAAGTTGTGAGTGTCGCCAGCTCTGCATTTTCTGTACCTAAACAGGGTCAAGGAAATGTAAGTTTGAAAATACTCAAGCCCCAAAACTGTAAGGGACAACTTTGGACCTTAGACTCCTAAGAGACAGTCTGTGTCTTTTGAATAAAATGTTGTAAAATATTTTGATTGAGATCCTGCATTCTTTCTTTGCAAACATTGAGGCTTCCTATTAGTGAACTGTCAGTTGCTACTTCTGTGTTGTTGTCCCCTCATTGTCAAGTCAGAACAATTGATCAATTTTTATTTCCCTTCTTGGATATTTCCTGCCCACTATGGGGAGAAATAACCATCCAAGATCAAGAACCCAGTGGGACCAAGCCTACAGAGCAGACTGAACCTTGACTCCATTATTACTTGGTACTAACCCAAGCTTTCCAGCCTTGATTACACAAGGACAATCAAGAGCTTCAAATGTGGCACAGCATTTAGCACTCTGCCAACCCTGTCATCATTCTGAAGATGTTACTATCTTCCTGTGTTTCCCTTGAGAGCCACCTAGGGAGTTTCCCACATGGAAGGATGGGTTACTTATCACGGTGAGTGTTAGTACAAGATGTTAGTACAAGGCTCGAGCGCAGACCACCTGTCATCCCTCATTAGTTAGATATTCCACACCAGGGACTTGTAATATTGAAGGGCCCGATATTATTTATATCAGATAACTGAATCCCAATTAAATGCTACATGGAAATTGAAATGCCATTGTTCTTTTTTTATAAGGAAGCATAAATGATAGAAATAAGGCAGGCTTGTTAACAGAGTTAGCTTGTTTTTATCCCATCTTTAGGTTTCTCATGTAGCAGAGGTCTTGCCGGGCTTATCTGAACTCATAGCTCACCGTCCACCTCTGCTCTGCTGAAAACTCATTCTGAGAGAGTAGGGAGGAGGCCTGAGCTCACAGCTAGAGCTATGGAGAATTTGACGTGGCCTCTGAACAAGAGAAACCGTGGAAAGATAAAGTAATCAGTCATGAAGCTTAAAGAGAAGAAGCCAAGCTCTCGCCCACTCCAGGGTAGGGTGGTGCCCAAGGGAGCCTCCCCTTCTCTGAGGAGAAGGGGAAGGGCCAATGAGGGGAAGGATTTGTAAGAGTGGGGCTGGGAAGAGGGGAAGTTGTGATGGAGACCTAAAAGGAATCCTAATAATAATAGTAATAATAATAATAATAATAATAATAATAATAATAAAGAGGTTGAGCTCTCAGTTGCTGCTTCTCCCAATGTTCCTGCTGCTTGCTGCAGTGCTGCCACCAGCATCCATTCTTCCCCCCTAGAGCCACAATACCAAAATAAAGCCTCCCTTCTTCAATTCGCTTCGGTCACGGTGTTTTATCACTACAATAGAAAAGTAGCTAAGAAACGCACCTCATAATGAGACCATGAGGATTTAATAAATTAATACCTCTAGAACAACTTGGAACAATGCTTGCCACCTGGTAGGTTGCACTGTTAGGGTATAACCCCTGAAGCTGAAGACTCCGGACATTTGATGGATGGAAGGTATTGCCGTGTCAAATTATCTGAGACAAACAGCTTAGAAGAAGGGCAGTTTTAGTTTTGTTCAAAGTTTCAGCCCAGGACCACTTAGTGCATGGCAGAAAAGAAAGCTGATCATCTCATGGCAGTCAGAAAGCAAACACAGAGAAAAAAAAGAGCAAGGTGGGCGAGCACGCTTGCTTGCAAAGCCATACTTGCCTTGGCTCCCAGCTCAAGCTGGATTATAGAAGGACTGCTGTTGGAGAGATGATAAAAGCTTACACACAGCATTCCTCAGAAATGGGTATCTGGCTGCCAAAAAGGCCTCTTCCTTTGGCTTGTACCAGTGGTTACATATCAAAGCCCATGCAAACTTCTCTATTCACATATGCTTGCTACGAATATCAAAGCACCTCCCATTACT
Organism: Montemys delectorum; assembly: GCA_019843815.1. NCBI lineage: Eukaryota > Metazoa > Chordata > Mammalia > Rodentia > Muridae > Montemys > Montemys delectorum. The sequence goes on from JADRCD010197782.1 coordinate 10,766, forward strand.
TGTGGCCCTCCTCACCTACTCGCTATGGTAGCTCCCAGACCATTCCAGGTTTCAGGCCTCCCTCCCCTCAGTTTCTGGTCTTCCTTACACCCTGCAAGAGTTCTCCATGTGCTGTTTATTTAGCCCTAGCCATGGCGAGCCTGTTTCTTATTCTCTCTGCTCTGGACTTGTCCAGATATCTCTACCTGCTTTCTCTCTCTTACTTACAATAAAAAACTGTCCCCTAACTACGGAGTGGCCATTTTGGTGGTTTCTTTACTGTGCCCTTGCTTACATCTCTTGTCAAAACCTAGGAGAGGAACATGGGCCTCCTTTCCAAAGGACCTGATCCCTCCCATCTGAACCAACTTGCTGATTTGGCCCTCCTAAAGTATGGATCATTTGTGTCTGTTGGCATCTGCCACCCAACATGTTTGACTCCAAATCCTAGAGCCCTCTTCTTCTCCATCTGCTCTATTTGTCTCTCCTTGTCTACTCAGTAAGTGTCTTACGTACAGTTGCCAAGGTTTTTTTTTCTCTCTCTCTCTCAACTCCTGGAATCTACTACAACGTTGTCTCCTAATGCCCCTTCTGAGTGCCCATCACATAGAAATGGACACCTCTCTGTTTAAGATCCCACTGGGGACATCCTCAGATTGAAACTCTTTCCCATGGGACATTCTCCTTATCTTATCATCTCCCCCAAGATTTCCATTCTTACACTATTGGAATCCTTGCCTGACAGAAATACTATTTGTGACCCCTTTACCTGAGATTCTCTGACCTTCTTACTCTGTTTCTGGCTCCCTCTCCATCTGATCTATCTCAAGAAGTGCTCTCTGTTCCCTCTCTCTCTCTCTCTCTCTCTCTCTCTCTCTCTCTCTCTCTCCCTCCCTTCCCTGCTGGAGCTTGAACTAACCATGGGCTCTTTTAGACTCACACCAACTCCTCCCACTTGCCTTCCCTAACCTCTTCCTTCCTTGGACTCAGAGGTTTCATAGACTTGCAAAGGGCTTGACCTCAGTGCAAACTAGATAATCAGTTTTAATGGAAAAAAAATGGTATTCTCAAATTCTCATAGTTTATAACAATTTTTGCAACCACACAAGAAAATGATCTAGAGAATCCCATATCTCTAGGCCTTCTCTATTTTACACCCTCAAAAAGTTCTTATCTATCTCTAAGCCATCTTTGCTCTTAGATCTTGCCCTTCCCCTGCTCACTTGATTCAGTCTTACAGAGATTCGAACACCTTTTTGGGGTTGGCACATGCTGTTCTAGTCTATCGAAAAACCTGGCCCTGGAGTTTGGGTATGGTGTGTTCACTCCAGACTCAATCCTTTTTTTTAAAAGTTTCCTCTAAAGTCACTGTGGTGCTAATAAGAATGGCCACCATAGGCTCATGTACTTGAGTGCTTAGTGACCAGGAAGTAGAACTCTTTGAAAGGATTAGATGGGTTAGATGGTAAGGACTTGGAGGAAGTGCATAACTAGGGATGGGCTTTGAGGTTTCAAAAGCCAATGCCAGGCCTAGGGTTTCTCTTTCTGCTGGCTGCAGATCAGGATAAAGGACTATTAGCCAAGACACCAGCTCCAGGTCTACCTGCAGGCCACTCCACTCCCTACTGTAAGGATAATGGACTAAGCTCTGAAACTGCAGTCAAGCCCCCAGTTAAATGCTTTCTTATAAAAGAATTGCCTTGGTCATGGTGTCTCCTCCTCACAGTAATAAAACAGTGACTAAGACAGTCAGTCTGGCCACCTGACTCTGTGACAGGAAGAAGGAAAGCAAATTAGAAGAGTCCAGGAAAAACACTGTGTGCTTAAAAACAGCTAAGAGGTAAACTTGCCAACAGCAATTACCAGGGCTTATCTCATACTGATTTTCCTGGTTTTGTTTACTATCTTTGAAAATGGCTAAATGTAATCACAGATGTTTAACTCTCTAAATATCCTCCTTCCCCCGACCCCTTATAGCTCTAAAGTTTTTGCTGAAGTGTAAACTTTGTTTCATCTCTAGATTTGTAAGACTGTCGTGTAAAGTCTCTGTATCTAGGACTTGCTTATAAGTTCATTAGATATGGTTAAAAATTATATATAAAATCCATAACAAAAAGTTAGCTTAAAACTTATAACAAAAGATTTCATAGTTAAAAGTTTATGCATAGGCAATCTTAATTTGATGAACCATACTATGTGTATAACTTGGATTCAATTCTTGTTTGTGAAAAATGGAATATACTAATGACAAATGTTTGGTTAAGGTTCATAAATTCCTAAGGCTATCAAGGTCCGCTCAGACTAACAAAAGACTGACTTAGGGATGTATGGGTAAGCACTGGTGTGTTTGCTGACTGTTCAACACTGGACTTCTAAAATATTTTATAAGGAATAGCATATGGTGGATGATTCCTCTTTATGAATTCCTAAGGTCTGTTCAGGCCTTAGAAACGCACTTGAAGATGTCTATCTAGCTGCTCTGTCTTTGTTGACTTTCTTAAGCTTTAGGTATGTGGATAAATTGAGTCATATTTTTAAAAACTGATATTTTGTAAAGGTACTTGTGTGTGTATACATATATACATATATATATACGTATATATATATGCGTATGTATGTATGTATGTATGTATGTATGTATGTATCAGGAAAAAAGTTTCCGTCTCTCTGTGGACTGCATTCGTGGTCTAAAGTTTTATTTTGATGGTGAAGGATCTTCAGTCCAAATTCTTTAAGGCTCAAATGTAATGGATAAAATTGCAAAATTCTAATCTTATAAAACTACTAATTTGTAAACTGTTAAAGATAATTGAGTAATGGTAGTTTAATGGCCAGTCACTGTATAAACAATCAAATGATTTAATGTGCTCAAAATTATGTCTGTAGTCATGCGAGGTACAAATATAACTTACTTGTAGGATAAAGCTTTCGCTCTCTGTAAATGTTGTCAGTGTTAGTCCTGAAGCAGGTAACTAGAAACAAGTAAATTTTCTTTCATATAAAACAATAATCAAACTTCGGTACTGGATGATAGCCGTCAAAGCCCTCAGAGAAATCTAATGAGTATGGCATCTAAAGTGCTTGAAGAAAATTACCCCCTTGATAAACAGAAATACCAGTTTCTGGCCCTGCTGCCATCTCCAAAAAGATGAGCACCAATGGACTCTACCTGGAGCTTGTTTGGAATGTGTTGACACTGACCACTAGGCAAAACCTGTCCCATACCTTTCCCACTGCCAGGACCATGCTCAAACTGTAGACACTGTTGAGTTCACTGTTCCACTTTGCCTCACCAGTGTAGGCCAGTTCCCCCAAGTTTCTCCTCCACAAGAAAATTTTTTCAGGTCTTCTGGAATTACTAGCCAAAGACTAACACTTTCCTGTCTGGTGACCAATGACTGATGAAGCTCTATATAGCAGTCAAAGACTGACAACCTGTTCCCCCCAAAAAGCCATTGAGATTACTGTGGAGGAGTCCAGCTGGCTAGGCTATATAGTTGAGCAAAATTACCTGACAGTTATCAAATCAAATCTATGTAGTGGACACTTTAGTCGTTTCTTTATTTTGCCTTTGTTTACAATACAACACTGGCCCATTTCCTACAGTTAAGCCCCATCTTCTGATGTTTTTAGCACCTCCCAATAGTACCACACCAGTCAGGGATGACTTTTTTTGGGGGGGGGGTGTTTCAAGACAGAGTTTCTCTGTATAGCCCTGGCTGTCCTGGAACTCACTCTGTAGACCAGGCTGGCCTCGAACTCAGAAATCCGCCTGCTTCTGCCTCCCAAGTGCTGGGATTAAAGGCATGCACCACCACTGCCCAGCGGGATGAAGTTTTTTTAACAGATGAACTTTTGAGATAGTTATGATACAAACCATAATAGTATACAAAGCCAGGTTTAGATAAGAAAAAATTTTTGACCTTAAAATATGTTCTGTAAATAACTACAATAGGTGAAGTGTAAGACCCTGATGAGCCTTAGCTTACTGGAGACCCCATGAGTGAATCACATGGAGCCTGATTGATGCAAAGAACATGAGAATTTTTATTTCAGTGCACTGAGGCCGTCCCTCACCCTCAGGAAAGGAGGCGATGCCGTATATAACTTGTTCAGTGAGCTTTTATACAATTTTCAGGGCAGCAGCCATTAGACACAATGTGATTGGTAGAACAGTGTGACTTTTAAAACTGATTGGTCTTTAGATTTCCCTTGTCTGAAGGTGAGCAAAGGTCTACCCTGTGGAATATGCCCCCACACGCTGGTAGTTTCTCACCTGGTGTTCTGAGGAATGTTAATTAGCCTTTCCCTTCTGGAGAGTTCCACTACCTTCCTAAAGTTCCTGAACTTATCTTATTAAGAAAATTCCTGGCCTCCCGGTGTGTTTCTGAGATGTCCCTGTTTACTCTGATCTTACAGGAGCACTTTTGTATGTTGAGTTTTTTACCCATAAAATTCCTACATAAGCTAGTCATGGTGATCATCAAGAGGTTGAAAGAATAAGAAAAGCATGCATTAAAATAAAAAAAAATACCAAGTCCTTCTTAGCCATGAGTAAGAGATAGCATGACATGGTTCAAGCTCCTGGAACAGAGCTAGCAGGCCGTAGGCCTCCATGAGACTAGATGGTTGCTGTGGGCACAAGGTTTGTTTGTATAGTAGTGTACCTGTTTTCTCAGTCCTCCTTCAAGGAATGCCTACTCTACCAAGATTAATGACTCCATGACAATCAGAGAAGGCATGGGTCCTAGAGGCAAAGGCATGTCTATGTCTCAGGGAAATGGTAGAACACTGTGACATTCAGGACAGCCCTTAAGGCTGTGAGAAAGAACACTAAAAACATGAGTTTGAAAATATATAATTTCTCATCTATGCAAAATATAAGGAGGCAATATGAATTGTATATTCACAGATCTAGAGGAACAGCGATAGCTGCCATATGTGCTAGCTTGTCAGGAAGATACTAAGGAAGGAAATAAAGAGATTTAGGGAGTGGTGATTGCAAGGCAAGATCCCACCCAGCTGAGTTTATTGTTTGTTTGTGCTTACAAAGGCAGGTGGATTCCTGAGTTCAAGATCAGCCTGGGATAGAGCTAATTTAAGTCCAGGCATGGTAGGAATAGTAATTTCAGTCTGGGGTCCCACCCAGCTAGTTTATTGTCTGTGCTTGTACTTGCTGTCTATAAGAATCAAGGGGCTAGGGTCATGGGATACTGATTCATGGAATATTAAAAAGGGAACCTGGGGTAATGACTGAATTGATTTATAAAATAAATTTTTTTTTCAAAAGGAGTTTTGATCTGCGATAGTTAAGCTATCCAGAGAGTCAAGAGAAAGTTATCTTGAGCAGAAAGCTATCTGGAGAGCTCCAGAGAGAACAGAACAGAAAAAGCAATCTCGAAAGCTGTCTGGAGCAGAACATAGGCCATCAGGTTGGACCCATATCCAACCTGTATCATTTGCTCTCAAACATCCCTTCTTTCAGAACCCCTCTCCAAGCTGAGGCTGGTGCCCTTGGCGCATATATACCTCCAATTCTACCAAATACCTGGTACCTCAGTCTATGCCTTCATGTAAAAATTGGAACACTGCAGACATAAATCATTACGATGATGTCATGTTAGAGTTAGATGAGCCCTACTCTAAGATGACATGGACACCACATACAACATGATGCAAGGTGAAGATGAAGGCATAGATTAAAGGGATGTGCCTACAACCCCAGGAGCACTGAGGATTACCAGAAAGACACCAGGATCATCCAGGATCTAAGAGAGTCCTGTGGGAATTCCTTGTTCAAAGAAATGAGGCTTGTGGATGTAGATTCTGTCCTCCAGACTAGGAGAACATATATTTCTGTTACATAAACCAGTCACTGTATGATACTGACCTACAGCAGTAACACTAGTAAACAGATTCAAGGATGGATCCAGATGCTGGTTGTAGCTAATCCCAGCTGAGACAGAGCAATTTATTGACCACCTTTGACAAGTGTTAGTGCAGAAAGAAGTTGCATACTGCACAGTTTCTGAGCTCAAGGACAGATACTTTAATGGAACTGAAAAATGCATGTACTCAGACACACACACACACACACACACACACACACACACAGAGAGAGAGAGAGAGAGAGAGAGAGAGAGAGAGAGAGAGACAGAGAGACAGAGAGACAGAGAGACAGAGAGACAGAGAGACAGAGAGAGACGGAGAAAGTCAGAGAGAGACAGAGAGAGAGACAGAGAGACAGAGAGAGACAGAGAGAGATCAATGTAGATTTTACTAAGTAAGTCAGGGAAGAGTTCATCTGAAATTACTCTCATTGCAACCCTGGGTGGAATATATTCCCGAAAATTTCTTAAAAGGCAAGAACCATGGATATTGCTCACCTTCCTTCATCCTGTCTGGAATTGTGGCTACCCTTTCTTCAGTACATTCTTCCTGCTTAGGGATAGACCACAGCTACTGCCATAGGCATGTGAAATTCTTCCCCATTTGTTTCTACAACTTTCTTTGCAGAAGGTGCTATGCAGTGGAATTCCATTAGAATTACAAATGGTGTCAGGAAACCCAAGCAGAGCCATTGCTTTCTCAGATGGGTGAGAATTTGATACTCTGAGTGACTTTTTTTTTTAAATCTCACTGTTCAGGAGCATGCTGGTCAGATATACATAGTGAGGAGAAACAGATAAGAAGAAAGAAAAAATCAAATATATATTAAAATTTTATATTATGATATGTTATATGTTATATATAATATATATTATACCAGAGAGGTGCTATTGTCACAACAAACAAAAACAAATAATAAATATTCTTGTACTAAAATGATAAGTCTCACTTCAGTAAGCAACACATTATACACCATACTGGTATAATAAAGCACACATCTCCTCGAATCATTCCCACTAATACAATGTATTCAGTGCTCATATGATTACACTTTTACAGCCTGTTAGCAAAAACACATACAATTGCAAAGTGCTGCTAATGCAATGTGACAGAATAGTGTTATTACAAGAAGAAGTTGTCAACGCCAAGCAATTGATTTTCCTTCATCTCCTCCCTGCTTCTGCCCATCCTCCCAGGCTCTTCTGGAGATGTTTATTATGTGCTGTGGGTACAGCCATTTCTCTGAATCAATTCTAGTGTCACATAGGGGAAGGAATACAGAGACATGAAAAGCAGTTCATGCTACTCTAGACATTTTAATGGGAAAAAGAATTTCCTTTGGGGATATATTTCTTACAAAATCTTCATGAAAGCTCAGGTATGAGAGTGCTCTTCCCTTAGTAAGAAGATCTGGGCTGTGTTCCATAGTATCATGTTCCTCTTTTTTTTTCTTCTTTTCTCTGTGTGTGTGTGTGTGTATGTGTGTGTGTGTGTGTGTGTGTGTGTGTGTTATGTACACATGTGTGAGCATATGATATACATATGCTGTGTGTACATATGTGTGTCTGTGTGTGTGTGTGAGAGTGTGTGTGTATGACCTATGTGTGGAACATGTATAGGGTGCCTACAACAGGCCTGAGAGCAGCATGGAGCATTATCTATGACCTTGTATCCAATTCCTTGGAGAGAGTCTCTTGCTGAACCTGGAGTCCATGTTTTTCAGCTAGGCTGGCAACCAACAAACCCCAGTAAGCTTGCTGTCTCTACCCCGGTTCAGTACTAAAGTTACAAGGGTAAGTGGGCAATACCCATCTTATTTTATGTTTTCTGGGATTCCAAGTCTGTTCCTCATGCAGAGTAAGTACTCTTAATGACAAAGTCATCTCTCTAGCCCCTGCTTTTGCTTAGAAAATGTAAATTTGAGGTCACTTTAAAGTGTAGGATATTAACATATCTGTTGATTCCCCTCTATCCTGGTTGAAAAGCAATAAATGGAAGAAATAAAGCAATTAAAGAAGAAAATTAAGAAAATCCAAAAAGAAAATTGTTTGGTGACTGTATGGTCATTGTCTTACAAATTTGTTCCCTTGTGTCAAGGTGACAAAAGACCTAGGAAACAAAGAAAGGAAGGCTCTAGAGAACCAAAGTTATTCTGGGAATGAAGAAAGGAAGTCTGTAAAGAACCAAAGTTAATCCTGGGGCCTGCACCAACAACCTCACCTAGGTTTATACAGGAGTCCAATGGGATGGAATGTAAGGGTCCATGATTTATTGAAGAATGGTACCCAGACACTCAAATAGTATGTTAACACAAAGGATGTTTTATTCTGCAGAAGTCCAGCATGCTGGGGCCTCCCAATACCAGAATAGAGAGACAACCAAGTGAGCTTGCAGGCCTGATTTAAAGCACATTAGGAAATTTTGGGGTAGGTGACCTCTATGTTAATCTGTTGGGTCCACCTCTAAGGACATTCCCTTACTGGAGTGTGGGGGCTGGAAACTTGCAGAAGAGGTCTGGAAACTGTTGCTGAGGAAGTAGCTGAGGATGTCTGGAAACTACTGTTGACCCACTGTCCTTGCCTCAGGTCAGGAGCTGGGGCAGATTCTGGGGCCTGGATTTACCCAGTTCTTGGAAACAGATATTTAGGCCTAGTCTCCTTAACTGCCTAATTGAAGCCTGTCATGGAATCAGCTTAGCTTTCTCAGGAGCAAGGAGATTCTCAAAGCCCAATGTAGTCACATTACAGATGAGAAAATGTAGGCCCTAAGAGTCTAGGAGTGTGTCTAAGTTCTTACCACATTCCTAATACTTCTAAGTTAGTATTAGAGCTCAATTTAGAAGCCTTGTTTTTGATATATAATACTGTATCATGCCTTCCAGTGAATCTATGCATTAGTGGATACTATGGTCCTTAACATTAATTTTTCTGTTTCTCTACTCTGATAGAATAGAATAGCTCCTATGTTATAGGAAGGAACTGTGAAAGTCACTAATCTATTCACGACCTTCTGAAAGTCCTTACCAAAAGAAACCTTAAAAAATATTTTCACTTATAAAATCTATTTTGAGATGTTGCACCTTCAAAGAGCACAAAAAGAACCATCCCTCCTCTATGCTATTTAAATACAAGATGCTTGTGTTTCTTTCCCTTCCCCACTGGTTTATGCACGTACCTTTTGCTGCTAGCTAAAATAAATGCTGACTTTCTTGGTCTTCCTACTCAGCAGGATCTTATTATACAATGTTCTTGAATATCCAAAAGACGACATGAACCAGGATTACCTTTAGGTCCTCAAACATTACTCTCTATTAGTGTGTCATGAAAATAAAGTGTCAGCCAGGTGCCTGTTGGACAAAATGGGATAGTAATATACCACAGCTTTAATATAATACATACCACTTAAGATTCTCCTGTGTATGGATGGAAAGAGTAGGTCTGGGTTGTATTCATTTAACTTTGCTTTGGGTTTATGACACCATATAGTAAACATGCACAGGAGAAAAATGTTTAATTTAGGTAAACAAATTATCTGCATTGGGTAGGAACTTGTAGGTATATAATCTCTATTGGGGTGTTTTCCCCATATCAATCTCTGCTCCCCCTTCCTACTCCTGCATTATCATTAAGAAATAAAACAAACTGAAGATTTAAAAGTTTCCTGGTTTGTCTAATAAAAAGACTGGTGTGATGCTTCCAGAAGACCCACTAGACATTCAGCTATTCCACATTTCAGTTTTGCAACAGACAATGGGAAGTGAATGTGACAGTTTTCTTGTCCACATTCCAGGCTAGGTCAATTTAAAGCACTGAACATCTCTCTGGGACAAGCACAGCACTGAGTACTATGAGAAAAAGAAAGGTGAAGAATGAGGCAAAGCCTAGAATATCAAGAAACATTTAACACAGACAGGAGGGGAAAGTTGAAAACAGCAGAGCCACCATCAAATGGTTGCTGAGCCAGAATGAGAGAAGAACTGAATTCCTACTCAGGGTGTTGTGTTTTATAAAATGATAAGGAAGAGAAGGAATATATTTGGTGGATGTGTGATAAGGTGTGAGGAAAGGGGGGGCCTCTGCGGGCCCATGCTGAGGCAAACCTTTCCCCTGAGAGACTAGCCACAGGATGGTATAAAATAGAATAGTTTATTCAGGACATAGGGAGGGGAGTTGAAGGAATAGAGACAGAGAAAGGCAGAGAGAGATAGTAGAGGTGTAGAGGCTGGCCATGATCATGTGGAGAGAGAGGGGGAGAGGAATGGGGAGAGAGGTAGGGACAGAAACAAGAGGACAGAGCAAGAACAGAAGTCCAGAGAGAGCAGAGAGGGTAAGCAGCCCCTTTTATAGTGAGTCAGGCACACCTGGCTGTTGCCAGGTAAGTGTGGGGTGGAGCCTAAACTAAATGCCCCCACAGGGTATTAGTCAGGGTAGGTTGGTCCCCAATGGCAGCCATGCCCATCATTAGTGGTACAATGACTAATAGCATCATCATCATTATTTGGTCCCTTTTTAACTTGAGTGCCTTTTGCTGTCTTGTGGGAAAGACAACCTTCTTTACTGTGTGGATAAGTGAATTGACTACTCTATGTGCATTAGTGAAATATCACTTTAGCTTTAACATTTTTTTCCTATTTCTTCCATGATGATGGAATGAAATAGTTCTATTTTCAAGTGTTGGGACATAAATAATCTACACACATTGTTTAGTGATCTTCTGAAACTATTACTACCACAGGAAACATTAAAATAGCCTGGTATGCAAAGTTCATCTTAGAATGCTGCACCTTGGACCACCCAAAATTTTGCCACCCCTTGATACCCAGATAGTGCCTACAAGAGCCAGACACAACACAGACATGTTCCCTTCCCCACCCCAGTAAACATTTCTGAATAAAACTTGGTACAAAAAATATGGTTGACTTGTATAAGGGTTTTGGGATTTTATGAATGTTTAATTCACTGTGCTTCAGTGCACGTAACTGAAAAGTTATGAGTCATTTTGGTTTATTAATAAAACACTATGTACATATGGGTGAACCTGGGGGACCAAAACAGCACAGAGCATTTAAATAAAAAGATTTATGCTTTGCCCCTCCTTCTTCTTTCCCCATCTTTCATCCTTCTTCCCGAGTTCTTCAGATTCTATTCTCCTTTCTGTCATTTTCTATGTCTCTTTTCTTCTCTTTTCTCCAAATTTTACTTCCCAAATACACTTTTCTTTGTATCTCACTTAGATTCATATTCTCTCTCTCTCTCTCTCTCTCTCTCTCTCTCTCTCTCTCTCTCTCTCCCTCCTTCCATCTTTGCTCCCCCTCTCTCTGCCTGCCTCTATCTTTGCTCCCTCCCTTTATTCTTCCCCTTCTTGTCTCACTCCCTCCCTGCTATCCTCTCTTCCTTCCCTTCCCTCCATCCATCCTTCTCTCAGTCAGCTCTCACACCACGTAGAACTATCTTTTCTGACTCTTGTCTGTGACTCTCTGACTTGCATCTCCATCTTTTCCAAACATGAGCTCCCGATGGAGCTACATTGTGACTTGCACTGTCCTCTCAGGGAGGAAGTCCTGATACAAACAGAATACAACATCTATCACCGGAGACAGCCTCCCGAGTGACACAGGATCGGCACACTTCACCAAATGTGTTGGAGTGAGAAGAGATTGACCCTCTCAAATTGCTGCAAGCACCAGAGCAGATGAATAAAGACAATTAAGCCAGTTGCATTCAACAGTCTTCAAAACACACCCACAAACCTTCTCTGCCCCCTCTCCATCAGCGTATCTTCACACTTTTCACTAGTGCCAGCTGGTCTGTACACTCCAGAAGCATCCCTCTCTCCAGTCCCTGAAATTGAGACTCTAAATGCTGGGCAGATCCACTCTAGGCATCAGTTAGTCTTTCTGCAGATTTCCACACTGGATTCTCTTCACCTGGGAAGCCTTCATAGCATGCATGTCTGTCCTAGGAAGGAAAACTGCAGCAGCCAGATGTGGGACAGGAATGGAAGCCTTGGACCCAAGAAAAGAGATCAGGGGCAATACTACTCACCAATTTGGGGTGGGGTGGGGGGTATGCTGAGTAAGTCCATGGTCCACAAATGCAGATCTACAGAGCTGCTTCTTGCGTTTGATTTGTGTGATACCCTTTGACAGAAAGAACAAATGGTGTGAGGTTAAGCAGTTGATATTTGTCATCCATCATGGGGCTTTATAGCAGTCTGAGCTCTACCCAGTCATAAGTCAGGAAGTTTGAGAAACTAGAGATCATGTCTGGGGAAACACCTCAGCAGGTAAAGGCCCTAACAACAAAAGTCAGAAGTCCCCAGAACCCATGTAAGAATCTGGACATAGAGGTTTACATCTGTAACCTCAACATTCCTAGAGCAAAAGGTTTAGTGGAGACCAGAGACTAAGCTAGAAGCTTGCAAGCCAATTAGCCTAAAGTACAGAGAACAGAAACAGATACAGGAGAGGTCCTTCCTCTGCAAGATCCAAGGCATGATCTCACTCACGAAAGTTGCCCCTTAACCTCTACACATGCATTCAACTCAACACATTATAATTAATATTAATTAATTTTTAAAAAGAGAGGCTAGAGCACAGTTAGTGTTTTGTTCTCTCAGTTCCTGGCTAAAAGAGTCATGGAGTTGACTACCTGACTACTAAAGGGTGAACTCAGTGTCTGTCACCTTAGACAGTTTTTCTTGGTACCTGAGCTTGCTCTCTCTCCTTCCCTCTCTCTACCTTCTCTCTGTCTCTGTCTCTCCCTCCCTCCTACTCCCTCTCTTTTTCTTTCTCTCTATTCTCTCTCTCTCTCTCTCTCTCCCTCTCTCTCATACACACATACACACACACACACACACACACACACACACACACACACCAAGAGAGAAAGAGAAAGAGAGAGAGAGAGAGAGAGAGAGAGAGAGAGATTCTAAGATTCCCCTTATCTCATGCCTGCTGATTGCCATGAATAGCTTCAGACTACCATCCATATATACACCTCCACAAATCTAACATTTCTTTTGAATTTGAACATTTTTCCTTCATGAAGATGGTTATTTGTGTGGTAATTTAATTTCTTCAGTGGCGGCCCTCTCTTCTTAAGAGGTGTCCTAGTTCATCTTGATTGATATTAATCCAGAATGCCATATGTTTTGACCTAAAAGGGTCATTTGTTCAGCACAGTAACAGACTGATGAAAGTCAACACAGACTATAGTGGGAGATATTGCAAGTACCCCAGTCAGCAAGAAGCAGAACTAGAAAGCAAGATGCCTTTACCCAGCTCTGGAAAGACTATGCCCTACCTGATGAGGCCTCCATGCCATCGCAGTTGATTAAGCTCCAGTACCTGTGATGTGTGAGTTCTGTCTGCCAGACTTTCAGAGGCATGCTACTATGCAACAGAACTTTAGTTGAGCAATCATACATAGCTCAGGGGTTAATGTTTTCTGTGATCCAAACACTATGTAGAAGCTGGTAAGGCCTGCAAAGCAACCCAAGGGCCTGGGTGCTATAAACAGTATGTCTGGACTCTAAGGGCCTTTTTATTTCTGTACAGCTTTAACATTTCAGTCTAAAGGGCTGCTTGAGACTTTGAGAAAAAAAGGAGGGGGAGGCAAAGGTTATAAAACAGAACCAAGTAAAGGTGAACTAGCAATGCGAGAGAGATGTTTCCAAAGTTAACCACTTAGGATAAAGGAAGAAATTTTAGATGAATGCTTATCTAATCTTAGTATTTAGAATAATAAATTAATCAGGTGACTATTCAACAAATGCTTATTGAGTGCCCAGTTTGTGCCAAGCTTGGTGCAGAACCCCAAAGGTGACAGGGCAGAGACAATGGCCCCTAGGATCACTGAAGTTGTCCTCTGGAGGATAAGTGGACACAAAAAAAGTCTGAAGAATATTACAGTCGATGTGCGTAAGATACTTATGCATATAGGAAGATGGAGCAGGTGAGGCTTGGTTAAGAAGATGTGGGTAGTGGAAAGGAGAGCAGACAGGTTGAAGGTTAAGAAAGCACCCAGAATCTCTGGAAACTAAAGACTTCCATTGGGCTAACATAACATGGGTGCAGGGCATACAGGGTAAAGAAAATTGAGGGGACAAAACCAAAGATACAGAGAACCAAAGTCACCTGAAATATGTTAGATATCTTAGCTTAATCCCAAGGACTGTGGGAAACCATCTGGGACTTCTGAGTAAGCTACTGATTGATTAGTCTGTGAGCTGTGTCAAGATCAACGTAAACGGGGAGGCTATATTTAAAAATGTTATTTTTACTGTTTAAATATTTTGTTTTTTGGTGCGTGTGCCCATTTGTACATTTGGACACACACACACCACATATGCAAACATGTGGACATGTAAACACACACACAAGCATTCATGTGCACACATGTGCATGAGCTATGATGCCTGAGTTGGGGTCAGAAGACAACCCTGGAACTGATCCTCTCCTTTGCCCTTTCTGTGGCTTCCCAGGATTCAACTGAGATCATCAGACATGTACAGCAGGAGCTTTTAGCTACTGAGCCATCTTGCTGGCCTGAGAGGCTCTCTTTTAAGGATGAGCCTGTTAATATACATGGCTGTTAAATGTATGTCAATAAATGTCTAAAAGATATCAGTTTTAAAAAGCATTAAAAGGCCCATTTGCACCAGGCAGTGGTGACACATGCCTTTAATCCCAGCACTTGGGAGGCAGAGGCAGGCGGATTTCTGAGTTCGAGGCCAGCCTGGTCTACAGAGTGAGTTACAGGACAGCGAGGGCTACACAGAGAAACCCTGTCTCGAAAAACCAAAAAAAAAAAAAAAAAAAAA